>CM062805.1:1331706844-1331908703 GCA_031772625.1 Pinus tabuliformis
TATGGAAGGTAAGCTCTGTGATTGAGTTGTTTCCATTTTCATTGATCCTAGATCTAATTATAGTTATGTTAATCCCGACCTGATGGATAAATGTGGCTTGAGTAAAGAAGTGCATGTGAAGTATTGGTTGGTGTAGTTTTCTATAAGGACCAAGAAAAGAGTTAATCATTGGGTGATATCTTGTGCATTTGAGTTGAATGGTATGCCTACATCATCACATCTAAATGTGCTTTCTTTGGGTTCATACAATATGCTTTTAGGTATGGATTGGTTGTACCTTCACAAGACTAAGGTAGATTTTTATGAGAAGGTTATTGAGTACTTGGATGATGATGGAGAGAAGATAATCTTCCAGGTAATAAGAATCCTACATCAGTGAGAATGGTTACAACTATGTAGGCTAAATACAGTTGCAGGAAATGGTGTGTATTTTTTGCAATGAATGTCTCTAGTGACAAATGGAAGGATGTTGAAGAAGTTTAAGTCTTGAAGAGGTATCCAGTTTTACAGAAGTTTCAGGATGTATTCTTAGTAGATATTTCAAAGTTACCACCTCACAGGGAAGTGGAATTTTCCATTGAGTTGGTAACAAGGGGAAACCAACATCTAAGGCACCATATAGGATGAGCACTCTAGAATTAGTGACTCAATTGCAACTTAATAAAATTCTTGATAAAGGATACATTAGGCCAAGTGTGTCACCTTGGGGTGCACCAGTGTTGTTCGTAAAGTAGAAGGATGGTAGTCTCAAGTTATGCATTGATTACAAGAAGTTGAACAAGGTGACTATTAAGAACATATATCCTTTGTCACAAATTGATGACTATTTTGATCAATTACAGGGAGTAGCAATGTTCTCAAAGATTGACTTGAGATCAGGATATCATTAGGTATGCATCAAAGAAGAGGACATCTAAAAAACCACATTGCAGACTAAGTATGGGAATTATGATTTTGTTGTGGTTCCTTTTGGTTTGACTAATGCTTCAACTACTTTCATGTGTTCCATGAATAATGTGTTGTGTCCTTATCTGGACAATTTTTTGATAGTATGCATTGATGACATATTGATATACTCTAAGAATGAGGAAGAGCATGCAAAACACCTAGTAGTAGTGTTAAGATTGCTGAGAGAGCATTATTTATATGCCAAAATTAGAAAATGTAGTTTCTTTTAGACATAATTCCATTACTTGGGACATGGTGTTTCGAAGGAAGATATAATAGTGGATCCAGAAAAGATCAGAGCTATCATGGAGTAGGAAGTGTTGGATGTGGAGCCTGATTATCTTCCTAATTCAGAGGTCTTGTTTCAGCTATTTTTGGATCCCAAACCTTGAAGGGGGGTGTATGGGGGCTTCCCCCTCATTATTGGTTCCTGGGGGTTCCAAACACAATGAATTTTCTCTAGGTTTTATCTCTTCATTTTGTTGAACAATATAAAAGGAAGGATTGGTTGTTTCTCTATGGACGTAGCCCAAATTGGGTGAACCACATATATCTATGTCTCTTTTGTTCTGTGCATTTCTATATTTGTGTTTCTGCAATATTTTGTGTAATTCATTGCTTCGTTAATTAATTTCTAATAGGAAGCTCCTTGGAATGTGGATGAGGTCAAATCATTCATGGGACTAGCAAGTTATTACACACGGTTCATCAGGAGCTTCTCACCAATTTCCTATCCTATTACATCTTTGAAGAGGAAAGGAAATAAGTTTCAATGGATAGAGGAATGTGCAATGAGTTTTGAGTAGTTGAAGCAGTTTCTTAGAGATGCTCCAACCTTGAAGATTACAGATCTAGATATAGAGTTCGTGGTATGTATAAATACTTGCAAGCGAGGACTTGGTGGAGTCCTGATGCAGGAAGTGGAGATGGTTTGCTATAAGTAAATTAAGTTGAATGAGCACGAGTAGAACTATATGACTCATGATCTTGAGTTGCAAGCTATTATTCATGCATTAAAGATGTGGAGACATTATCTTTTTGGTAGAAGATTTATTTTGATGACTGATCATAGTGGAGTGAGGTACTTATTTGACCAACCTAATCTGAATGTCAGAAAAGATAGATGGTTGGCTACTCTTAGAAAGTTCCACTTTGAGATCAAATACATTAAGGGTAAGGAGAATAAGGTCGCAGATGCTCTTAGCATGAGAGTGTAGGTGAATCACATAGCAACTATGAGTTCATATGGGGCAAATTTATAATAGTGGATCATGCATGCAGGGAAGAAAGATGACATCTACGAGCAACTTAAGCATACGTTACAATAATAGAGTACAGGTGAATAATATGTGGATTATCATCTCACGAAAGATGGATTGGTGAGATTTAGGGATAGGATCTATGTGTTGGAAAACAGTGAGCTCAAGAAGCTTATATTGAGGGAATTTTATGTCAAGCCATGTTCAGGTCACCTGGATATCAGAAGACTCTAACATATATGAATAAGTTCTACTATTGGTCGAATCTGAAGAAAGAGGTGGTTGAATTCATCATACGGTGTTTGAACTATCAACGGGTGAATGTAGAGTGTAAGCATTCAGTGGGTTTGTTGCAACCTATTTAGATTCTGGAATGGAAATGGGAGGTCATTTCCATGGATTTCATGATAGGTTTGACAAATACATCTAGACAACATGATTCCATCATGGTTGTGGTTGATAGATTGACTAAGGTAGCTCACTTCATTCTAGTGTAGTCTACTAATTCAGCTAGTGAGGTAGTTCAGGTATTCATGAGGGAGATAGTGACATTGCGTGGTGTTCTGAAGAATATTGCATCTGAAAAAGATGCCAAGTTCACTTCCAGGTTTTGGAAGAAGTTGTTTGCACATTTGGGGACAAAGTTGGCTTTCATTACATCTTATCATCCATTGACAAATGGAAAAATAGAGAGGGTCAACAAGATTCTGGAGGACATGTTGAGGATGTATGTCATGCATCAGAAAAAAAATTGGGAAGAGTATCTTTCACTTGTTGAGTTTGCGTATAATAATGGGTATCAGGGATCCTTGAGGGTGACTCCATTTGAGTCTCTTTATGGGCGGATTTGTAATACTCCCATCATTTGGAGTGATCCAAAGAACCGGGTGTTGATTGGATCAGACATGTAGGAAGAAATGGAACAAGAAATGTAGGTTATCAAGAAGAATCTAAAGGAAGCATAGGAAAAGAAGAATAGTTATGCAGATCAACACAGGGAATTTAATGAGTTTCAGGTTGGGGAGCATGTGTACATGCACATAAATCCTAAGAGGAGCTCCCTGAGGATTGGATCATGTGCCAAGTTGGCATCTCTATATTACGGACCTTTTGAGATCCTTGAGAGGATTGGAATAGTGGCCTGTCAACTTGCACTACCTCCGACAATGAAATTCCATTATGTTTTCCATGTTTCATTACTTAAGAGATATGTGTAGGATGTTAATCATATCATTGACTGGATTGTATTGCAGGTGGAACTAGAGGGAAAATTCTAGCCAAAACCACAATGCATATTGCAGCGGAAACAACTCATGCTCCAGAATAGAGCGATCGAGTAAGTTAAAGTGCATTGGAAGCACCTTGGGCCCGATGAAGCTACATGGGAGATGAAAAATCAGATGTGGGATTTATAATCATCATTATTTGTTGGGTCAAGCAAATGAGATTTGGTGTATGTATATGTATATATGTATATGGTTGTAAGTACCACAATGAACTATGTTATAAAGCTCCAATAAATGGTATGATTATCATGTTTGTGATGGTTTTGAGAAATTATTTATTGTAAATATTGCATCGAGTTATGTTATAAAGCTCCATGGGAAATATGTTTTGTTTTTAGTGGTTTGATGGTTATAGGTGTCATAGAACACCGAATAATCTGTTCCCCTAAGGGGCAGTGATTTGTAACAACCCGAGGTTAAATGTTCATGTAATAAAGGATAATAAAGGAAAAATAAGACCAAGGTCATTAGACATGTATTCCAAGCTAAATGTTGGGAAAACACTATAGTGGGCATCACTTGTTGTTTATTATGGCTAAGGAAATTGACAAAGGAATTAGTAAAGGCAAAGAGGCATTAATTGGAATTTTATCTATGAAATAAAGGAAAATAGGAGAAAAGGGAGTCGAAGAGACACAAATGTGCATGAGAAGGAAATTAGAAAGGAAATTGAGGAAAATGAAGAAAATAGAGGCATCATTGACAAAAAGGCTTCTAAGGATTAGTTCATATCTTTTTTGTCAATTTTATCTTGGGTCAAGTGAGAAAGAGAGAGAAGAGCACCAAGAGGAAAAATATAGAAAGCAAGAAAAGGAAGGAAAAGTACAAGCAAGGAAAGAAAAGGAAAGCAAGGAGGAGGTTGGATCAACAACTTTAGTAGGAGGATATTAAGGTAATAGGTTGAATGTGTGATTTCCTAGCTGAGGTGGGAATGCATGGTACATGAATTTGTTTATTTTGTTCATTTTCTATCATTGGTATGGGTTTTTCTAGGGTTGACAATGGTTTTAGCCTTGGTTTGCCATTTCCTGGATAGTCATGGTAAGATGAGATTCATTTCTGGTTGAGCTTTGGATTGATGAAATATTTTGGATCCAGGTGAGGTGGCCCCAAGAAAATTCCCAAGGGTTGGGGGTGGAGATGGTTTTCTATGGGAATCCCTTTACATGTGGGTGGAGACAAGAAAATTCCTTAGGGGATGGTGAATGAATTCTAAGGCATCTAGTTTGTTTTGGTTTGTGATCTCTTGACCGGTTTTGGTGAGATCGCGGTAGTTTGAGGGTGTAGGTGGTTTAACCTCTAGATTCCTTTTATTTTTCATGTCTTTGTTTATCCCATTAGACCCACATTCATGCTTGGAATATGGCATGAGGGTGATTAGCTAAAATAAATATTTGGTTCAGCCCAATCTATGGTTGGGTGGTACGCGGTACTCCCTAACTTGGTTGTCTTTGCATATGTATTTGAGATTTATTTTCATGATGTGATTTATGAGTATTTATATTTTTTATTCTGTGGCTTTGATGGTTTTTCTTTCATGGTTAATATTATGGTTATATGCTGGTTATAAGCATGGTTCTATAATGTGTTCTAGCTATGGCTCTTGTTCCTGCTTTGATAAGTTTATGAATGGTTGATGAATGAAAGGGCTAACAAGTGTTGTTGCAGCTACTTGAGAGGGCATTAGACCTTCTCAGTGATTCACAACTAAAGAACAAATATTTATACTCAGATATGCATTCATGACCTATAACTTACATGTTTACCATGCGTTTGACCAAATGACTAATATGTTATGGTTTGTCTAGCTTAAGTTTCTATCTCAAGTTTGAATGATTATCCTTTTCATTATGTCATTCATCATTCTAATAAGTCTCAGGTAATTATGGGTAGTGTTCGGGAGGTTGGCTTGGAATTTTGGCTCAGATCTCAGGATTGCACCCTTTGAACTAGGCAAATCAGGTCACAACCACATGGAAGTAGTGTTGTGAATGTGGTTGGATGCCTTTTGTTAGCACTTTGTGAATTCAACTAGGTTGAGGGTAGATTCACAAAGGTAAACAAAAACCTCTTTGGGTTGAGAGACTAGTCTTCTCCAACCAAAGGGGGATCTTGTAGAAATTCCCCCTATAGATCAACAGATTATGCAGTATACTAAAGCAAAATACAAGATCTACTTCTACAACCAACTTGTAGAAGCTTAATCGAATATGAGAAAGATCAAATAGAACAAATATAACTAAGAATGAGAAATCAATCGCACATGAACATAGAAGAATACTCTGGGGAAAGCCTCAGCTAAAAACCCCGATCTCTGTATTATCATACAAGTGGAAATATGTCTGGATTACACAAAGCTTTAGCTTACAAGCTATCCAGCTCTCAGTACAATCCCTCTGTTGCTCATAAATAGTCAAAGGCTCCTCACAAACCTTATCCTCTACCCTCCAAGCCTCCTATTTCGTTGCGTAGTTTCTCCTGGGGTCCAATGCTACCACCTATGTGAATTCACCTCTCACACTACTCACTAAACTCAACAATAACTGCGCAATCCTGAAGGGGATGATTCCTTCTGCATGGATGAGTTCCCTATATAGGAAAAATCCTCCAATTGATAGTACATTATCCGTTCCTCTAATCTCAACTGGGTCTCTAACTGATCTGACATGCATGAGTTATTTATGAGAGAATATTCAGTTATCTGAAGTGCAACAGTTACATGCATGCATGCATTAACTAGCTGAACTCACAATTAGTTCAACAAACAGTTGGAACTAATCTAACTGGACTTAACTCAGTTAACTAAGCTAACTAATTACAACTCAAAGTACAACTCATCCTGATCTCCTTTAATCAAGGGATAACTTCCTCAATCAATGGAGAAACTGTTGCATGTCTTCACATAGACTACATGTTGATTTCCTACAACTAATTAACTCGAGATGAATTAATTAATTATTTTACAAACAGTTTCTAAGATCAAATTTGAATTTTACTTCTCAATTTTAGTTCAAGGACTAACTAAAATTGGAATCTATCCCGAAATACTATTTATAGCAATGCTATTTTTAGCATTTCCATTTTCATTTCTTGTTGCTATGTCCAACAGTGGTACTTGAAATGCTATTTATAGCAATTCTATTTTTAGCATTTCTTGTTGCCATTTCCAACACTCCCTCTCAACAAGAAAGGCATTCAACTCGAACATGATCCAGAACCTTTGGAATGTTCTGCATGCAACACTTCTCCCTAGTGTTGTTGCTCCAACAACTCTAGAAACAAAAAAATTCTCCCAACTGACCTCCCTGTTGGGCTAGAAACACCCTCTGATGCTGAAGCTCCCTCTGCCACTGACAAGTGCTCCCTCTGTGACCTCTAATCTAATGCAATACTCCATGCATCTCGCACTGTTACACACCTCTCTATGCCATCCTACACTACTGCAACACTCTTGTGCCTCTCGCATTGTTGCAGCCTGCTAGCTCTGCATTGTCTTGGGATGCTTGCACTGTAGCTCTCTCTATTGATCCATCCGCATCTGTCTCTACCCACTCAGCCAGTCTTGCTACTCCTCGTCGGGGCTCCCATAGCAAGGTCTAATCAAAGAGGTTAGGTACCTCAATGATCTCGCCCCTCTTCCAACTTTTGTGGGGCTGTCACTCCACATCGCCCCACACCCGACCTGGAGGTATGGATGCATGTGATCCCTCTGCCCACTTGGCTCGAAATTTCCCCCTACTGGAGGTCTCTACATGAGTGGATGCCTCCACTTGATATCCTGTCAGATTCTCTAGTTGTGGCTGCTCCACAACCTCTTGAAGATGCTTCACTAATTGTGGCTCCTCCACAATTGTCTAAGACTTCTTTTGGCATTGCATGTTGAGAGGTTATGTACTCTCCCTCTCAACCACAAAGTCTTCAATAGTTTCCTTGCTCCTCAAGGCTTTGCATGCATCTTGAACCTCAAGAGCATACAAGTTCTTGACTCATGAACTGATCTGATTCACCTGTCTTGTGGTGATGTGTCTAAGGAAAACCTTTCCCTTACTGAAGACTACATCATAGCCTTTGCCTTCCATCATTGCGATCGATACCAAGTTTTTCTTCAATCCTGGCACATACTTCACATCTGTCAAGGTAATGTGAGCTCCATGCTCCCTCTAAAAAACAACTGTGCCTACACCTAAGACACTATACTTTTCCTCATTACCCACCGCTATGAGTATCTGGAGGTCTTTCTCCTCCAAGGTACTGAACAAACTCTTATCGCTGGTCATGTGGAATGAAGCTCCACTATCAAGAAACCAACCACATCCCACCATGGATGAAACCATGCATGTGAAGAGGGATAAATCCAACTTGAACTGTGAGGCAAATGCCTCACCTTCAGATCCTTCCTTGGATCCCATCTTGGATTTCTTCAGTGGACAATTTGTAGCAAAATGGCCCACCTCATGACAATGAAAGCATCGCACTTTCGATTTGTCAAACTTCTTCCCGCCATGGGAAGAACTCAATTTGGGATGAGAATCCTTCTCCTTCCCTTTCTTTGCCTTACACGTTAAGGTGTAGTTTTCTTCATCCTCCTTGGATGAAGAACCATCTCTGGTGCTTCTTCTTATCTCCTCCTGCATCAGATTCGACCAAAGTCGTTCCCAATCTGGCAATTTCTCTCGTGCATTAACCGAGTCTTGGTAGCTATGCCAGCTCTTAGGAAGACCAAGGAGAGCAAGACTCACCATGTCATCATCGGCTGTCGTTATCCCTACACTTCCAAGCTCATCCCTACAGGTGGTGAGCTTATTCAGATATGTAGAGATCATGTCGCCCTTTTCTCACTTTATTTTCCGAAGCTTGTCTTTCAGCGCCAGCTTCCTCTGATCGTTGTTGTTCTGATATAGATCTTTCAATGTTTTCCACATTGAAAACAATGTCTCCTTCCCATGGAGACTCGAGCTTATGTGGTCTCGAACTCCCTCTAGAAGGATCCTCCTTGATCTAGCCACACATTTCTTCCATTCCACCAACTCTGTAGCATTAGCCACTGCCAGCTTGGGGACTTCTTGATCAATGAAGTCCTTTAGACCGTTATCCTCTAATACTGCTTCCATGTGATCCTTCCAGGCTATATAATTTGAGCTGCCATCAAGGGCATACTCGAGTCTTAAACCGTTGAACGCCATTGGTGAAATTGAGATGTGATAAGAACTCGATTTCTATATTCAAGAACCTCAAACTTTGAACATCTCCCTTCTTCTATATTTTTCTTCGCTTTGGTCACCTTTTCTCTGATACCATGTAGAAATTCCCACTATAGATCAAGAAATTATGCAATATACTAAAGCAAAATACAAGATCTACTTCTACAACCAACTTGTAGAAGCTTAATTGAATATGAGCAAGATCAAATAGAACACATATAACTGAGCATGAGAAATCAATCACACATGAACACAGAAGAATACGTTGGGGAAAGCCTCAGCTAAAAACCCCGATCTTTGTATTATCATACAAGTGAAAATATGTCTGGATTACACAAAGCTTTAGCTCACAAGCTATCCAACTCTCAGTACAATCCCTCTGCTGCTCATAGACAGTCAAAGGCTTCTCACAAAGCTTCTCCTCTACCCTCCAAGCCTCCTATTTCCTTATGCAGTTTCTCTTGGGGTCCAATGCTGCCACCTGTGTGAATTCGCCTCTCACATTGCTCACTAAACTCAGAAGTAACTGCGCAATCCTGAAGGTTTGGATTCCTTCTGCATGGATGAGTTTCCTATATAGGAAAAATCCTCCAACTGATAGTACACTGTCCCTTCCTATGATCTCAACTGGGTCGCTGACTGAACTGACATGGATGAGTTATTTATGAGAGAATATTCAGTTATCTGAAGTGCAGTAGTTACATGCATGCATGCATTAACTAACTGAACTCACAATTAGTTCAACAAACTGTTGGAACTAATCTAACAGGACTTAACTCAGTTAACTAAGCTAACTAATTACAACTCAAAGCACAACTCATCCTGATCTCCTTTAATCAAGGGATAACTTCCTCAATCAATGGAGAAATTGTTGCATGTCTTCACATAGACTTCATGTTTGATCTCCTACAACTAATTAACTCAAGATGAATTAGTTAATTATTTTACAAACAACTGCTAAGATCAAATTCGAATTTTACTTCTCAATTTTAGTTCAGGGACTAACTAAAATTGGCTTTATCCTGAAATACTATTTATAGCAATGCTATTTTTAGCATTTCCATTTTTCATTCTTTGTTGCTATGTCCAATATTGGTACCTGAAATGCTATTTATAACAATGCTATATATAGCATTTCTTGTTGCCATTTTCAACAGATCCCTCACTTGAAAAACTCAAAGGTAAGAGACTTTGAAACAAAATTTTTTACAGAGACCAGATCTAAAAATGATTTAAAAATTAATTGGAATATGAATGGTTAAAAGAGGATGAACACCTATAATCATCTGATTTACTGTCCCACCATACTTATGCATGTGACGTCCAATAACATTCACGAAGGCTTATCAAGAATGTACTTTGAATAAAGGAAACAAATTTGTATTATAGAGGAGAATAAGCAAAAGATATTCCCTCTTCACATATAACATAACAACAGGAAATTCATATACTCCCTATACATGAGAAGGAAATTAAGAAGAAGTAATAAAGTATACAAGCATAAGATATTCCATTTGCAACTAAAATACTTGACACAGCTAGTTTAGAGCAGTCTAAAGCTGAATTCAAACTCAACTAAAGTCATTATACACATAAAATATGAAAACAACAGAGAAGAATTAACAAAATAAATGATACACATAGAATAACAGCTCCAAATCATCATACCATAAGTATCCTTGCGAACAATAACTAGAAAACCCTCAAGCCATAAGAATTTTACTCATAAAATATTGATCACAATCACATTAACTCTGAAAACCAATTCACAATAGTCTCCAACTAACAACAACCTACTCCATTTATTTTTCCAATTTAAATAACATACAACAAGTAAAAGCTGTCTAGATGCAATGCATCTTTGATCCCTAGAGTGGATCGAATTAAACCAAAAGGATGAAATATTATGTCATTTCAAGTCTTTTTCCTCAAATGATAAAACAAAAAATATTGAACTATTTATCACTTTATCGTAATGGACAAAAAGCTAAATTTAAAGATCATGCTTATCTTTGAACCATATCCTCTTAGATCAATAAAAGCGGAAAAATCATGAACAATTGGCTGTCAACTGCACAATGACTGGGTAGCAGCACATTTTTCTCTCAAGGGTGGCATGTGGTTGGTGAATGGTTGTCTGACATGTATCCCAACTCAGTAGCACCTCATTCCACTTAGTCTCTAATAGTTGGAACCCTCCAAAAACGCGTGAAGACCTGTGTGGAGTAGTTGCATAGCTACTACGTAGTGCCTGTACATCGAACCAATGGGTATATCTCCAAAAAAGTAATACCTGTGTAATGACTGAATGAGGTTATTTTAGATGATATTTTTTTGAATATAAACCTCTCTCATTTTCTCCAAATTCTTCCCCAGTTGCCCAGAAAATGATCTACAGAACAATGACTTAAAATAGGAAATTTATGAATTGCGAACAATGAGCTTTGAAGATGCAATCAAAACTCTCGATATGTTACATCTATGCAAAAACTGGAAGATTTTATTGTTATTTGGCCTGTCCTTGAGAAAAATGTCTTTCTGTTTCCCCAAATTTGTCTCTATGTGGTCAGAAACCATGTCTAAAACAAAGTATTTGTGTAGCACTCAGGAAGAGAAAATAGGGGTTGCACAACTGATTCCCACAATTAGTGTGACATGTTTTATTGCCAACGGCTAACTAGAGATTAACATGTGGTTGCCTATGTGGATTGTATGTTTGGTGATTAACATAGTGAATGTAAAGTGCATAAGATTAAGGTGGCATAATCATTTGAATTACACCCTGTTCTTTATCTTGTAGCACAATAATTTGTATTGAGGACTTGGAGCACTCCACTCGATTTAGCATGAGCATAGGAGTATGGGGAAACATTGACGTATTATGGACATGGTATTTCTTAGGTATGGGGGGTTGTGTATTATGCATAAGGGTCATACATGGTGTGAGTATGGGAAAGTAGTGGTGTTATGGGGGAATGGGTTTAAAATGAAATGGGAGTGAAAGAAATGTAATATGAATGATAGGTGGGAAAGGGAGTAGGATGTAAGTTATATATGAAAGGGTATAAATGTAAGGGAAATGGGGAAAATAGGGTGTGAAATAAAAGGAAGCACGACTTGACTATACAAACATACATGACCATGACTCCCATTGACTGAGACCCTTTCAGAATTTGAATGAACCCTTCATGCAAGAAACTCAAAGATGTCAGAGAATAACCTGGAGGCTATGACAACAACAGTAGTCATAGGATCAAATACTAAATGGAGTTTCATCATATCACATGAGAGGACTTATGATTCAAATAGGTCAAGCCAAGTGTTAGCAAAATATTAAAGAGGACTGTAAATCCAACCATAGCACCCACACTAACCTAATAGAAATGATATTTCATTTTTATGTCATATCATAGCATTTACAAGTTAGCAGCTTCCATTTCCTGAATTGACAAGCATTTACGTTTCCTACACTAGAACTAGTTTTAAATTCCACTGTTAGTAGTTAGACTCCATTTAGTCCAATAGAGGTATGGTCTAGAACTCTAATGCTCAAGTGCCCTAATTGAGAAGTGACATGAGGAGAATGATGCATCTATTGTGTATATAGCACTGTCACCTCCAAGTTTGTACGAAACGTCAGGCTAATAAAGTAAAGTTGGTAATCCTAGGAGTTGCAACATTCTTGCTGCAATACTGAGGCTCATCACTTTTTGGCACTGTTTCTAGGGTGTTGTCAAGGTAGATGTAATTTCTTCTTTTTCTTTACTTTTTTCATTTTCTAGATAGATGTTACTCTTGATTTCCTTTCTGTCTTGCATTTAGTTTTGAAAAAAATTCATCAAAAAAAAAAAATATATTTCTTTCATGCCTCATAGGAGTAGAGATACGTTAGAGAAATTCTTGCCAAATACCCCCACACCATAAAACAATCAACCTTCCCTCTTCTTCAGTGACTGTCAGAATCCCTCTCTGATTGTAGGAGATTTAGAAGACCCCTTAGGAGAACAACCTGAAATATTTGAAGAGCCTATTGGGGAAGAAGAAGAAGAGACTATTCCACACACTTACACCATGGCTGAAAATCGAAATAAGGATGAGAACAGGAAGTAGGGTGATTTTCCCATCAGAGAGACTAATGGAGATACCAGGATGAAAAATAGAAGTCCCTCTTCCCTACCTCACTTCCATGGCCTAACCTTATAGGACCCTGATACCTTCTTGTTTGAGTTTGTTGTCATCTACAGAACATAGGATTATACCTCTGATGACTAGAAGATGAAGTTGTTCCCATCCACCCTCAAGGATGTAGCCTTGCGCTGGTTCATGGGTCTACCTAGGGATAACATCACTACCTGAGCTCAAATGCAGCAATCCTTTAACAACAAGTACATGGACTATTGTAGGTCCAAGGACACCAAAGATGAAATATTTAGAATGACCCTAGGACCTGATGAATCCCTGGAGGATTATGAGGAAAGGTTCCAACTCAGTTACAAAAGTGTCAGATGCACCCTTGATCCTGAATCACTCAAGTTAGTCCTTCTTAGAGGATCAGTGAGTACATTCTGAAAACCATAAACATGTTGTCTGGAGGGGACATTTATTAGCTACCCTATAATGATATCAAGAAAACATTCAAAAACCATTCTAGGGTTGCTAGAAAGAAGGGCAGGGTTAGTCAAGGTTTGGTTGGTTCCTATTCCTCCAACACATCTATCAAGAGTGAAAATGGAAACATGTTGGAGGAATTTAAAAGTGAAATTTTGTACACCTTTTCTCTGCAAATGGATACTATGTCGATCAAGAGGAAGCAAAGAGAACTTTAGCTATCCTTTGCCCTAAATGCACTAGGAGGCACCCCATAAAAGAATGTCCACTAAATGTTATAAAGGTCTACTCAATCTATGAGGAAAACCATTCCACATATAAGTTCACTTCTCTGCTTGGGTTGAAGGTTGTATACCAAGGGGCTAAAGGTGGGGCTGAACAACTCTGTTATATCAACCAAAGGAGGCCTCAAGGACCTAGGCCATACCAACAGGGCATGCAGGGTGCATCCTATTCCTACTACCATCCCAATTAGAATGCACCCCTTCCCCCTTGGTGTTCTCCTACTCACCCTTCATGGTCCACACCTTCTCCTTGGTCTTATGCACCTCAGTATCCTTCCCAACCTACCAATCAATCATTTCATCCATATGCTTCTCCAAATCCTCAATGGAATAACCCATCACAAGGTTGGAGGCCTCAATTCAACCAACCTCTTGCTTTACTACCTCCACCTCCATCTCAACCACAACTAATTCATCCTGCTCCACCCAAGCAACCTCATATTCCTACCAAACCAAATCTGAACCCGAAAAACAAGCAAGTGCAACAGGTCTATAGTGGGGAGACATACCCTACCTATGTTGTGGAGATTCAAGAAATTCACCTTAGGTTCGGCGAAGTGTTACCAGATAACCAACCTCCATCTCCACCTGAGGATCTTGAAGAGGAAAAGGAAGAAAGCATTCCCAAAGCCAATCCACCTCCTTTTCCTAAAAGATTGATCCATCCTAACCAGCACACCCCGGAAGAGACTGAACTTATTGGAGAATTGAAAAATTTGTGTGTGAAAATCCCACTCCTCCAAGCCATCAATATAATCAAGGAGAAATGCTTCAAACATCATGGAAGGAGAAATAAAGACACCCCTACCATCAATGTCATTGCTCATTTTTTTGACCTAATGTTGGGGAGAGTAATTTGCCCAAAGTATCTAGACCCTGGAAGTCATGTGATAGATGTGCACATTGATAGAATCATTCTCCCTCACACCTTTATTGGTCTCAAGGTTGCCATCAATGTGATGACTAAGGATACCATGCTCAAACTAAATCTCCAAGGATCCTTAAGAAAGAATACAAAAGTACTGGAACTTGCAGACATGTTCATAGTAACTCCCGAGGGAGTTGTTAAGGATGTAATGGTCTCTATTGATTCCTTTGAGTATCTCGTTGACTTCTTATTTCTCCAACCCAATACCAAATTCAATGGTTATCCTCTCATCCTTGGAAGACCATGGCTAGCCACTTCTGATGCTTACATAAGTTGCAAAGATAGGAGCATTACTATTAAGAATGAGCATTTTTCCAAACAGTTGGTCTTGTACCCTCCTACTCAACCATCCCTAGAGCATGACATACACTTATGGTTGGAAGAGGAAGATGAAGATGAAGTATATCATACCAAATCCTATCTAATTTGTACCCTAGATGCTATTATAGGAGGGGGGCAACCTGATGAAGATGACCTCATTGATCAAATCCTATAGACCCACCCCCCAACACCATGCCTCTTGATGAGCCAGTGAAGGAATCCGAAGATAACCCTTGGGCTGATTTATGCCTAGTTGACCCTAGTCCTGCTCATGTCAAAATGGCATAATTTGGTCCATCTAAAACATTGAAAATAAACCCCTCTCTCTCAGCCAACCAAGAAGAGAAGTTGTGCAACATGCTGAGATAACACTTGGATGCTTTTGCCTATAGCTATAAGGAAATGAAAGGAGTGCATCCTTCAGTGTGTACTCACCACATATACACTGAGGAAGGATGCAAACTAGTGTGCCAACCTCAAAGGATAATGAACCCAACCCTCAAAGACATAGTGAAGGAAGAGTTGCATAAATTGTTGGATACAAAGTTAATTTACCCCATCTCAGATAGTGAGTGGGTGTCCCCTCTAGTTTTGGTCCAAAAGAAGAATGGAAAGTGGAGGATCTCTGTGGATTATAGAGAGCTAAACAAAGCCACTAAGAATGAAAATTTTCCTCTACCTTTCATTGATCAAGTCTTGGATGGTCTTGCAGGGAAGAAGTTCTTCTCTTTCCTAGATGGATTCAGTGGTTATAATCAGATCCAGATCATCCTAGTGGACCAAGATAAAACTACCTTCACTTGTCCTTGGGGTACATTTGCTTATAGGGTCCTTCCTTTTGGATTATGTAATTCCCCTGCGACTTTTCAAAGGGAAGTTTGAGCACCTTTGCTGAGCTAGTCCATGACTCTATAGAAATCTATATGGATGATTCCATTCCCTACGGGTGTGACTTCCTGGAGGCTCTCTCTGACTTGGGGAAAGTATTAAATAAGTGCATTGAAATGAACTTGTCACTTAGTCCCTAGAAGTGTGAATTCTTGATGAATGCAAAGACTATTTTGGGTCATTCAATATCCTAGGAAGGAATACAAGTGGACCCAGATAAAATTTCCATCATAAAAAGGGTTCGCACTCCTCAAAAGCAGAGGGATGTCAGGATTTTCTTGGGCTTAACTGGATACTATAGGAGATTTATCAAATACTTCAACAAAGTAGCCTCAATATTGTTTGGACTACTATCCAAGGAATTTGAATTTTGCTGGTGAGATACTTGCCAAGATGCCCTAGAAATCTTGAATGATAAGTTTACTACTGTGCCCATACTTAGAGGCCCAAATTGGGCTCTTCCTTTCCACATCCATGTTGATGCATCTGACAAAGCTGTATAAGTAGCTCTAGGACAAATAGATGACAAATTTCCTTATGCCATTTACTTCATTAGAAAAAATGTGTCTAAGGTTGAACTGAACTACACTGTAACTGAGAAGGAACTCCTAGCTGTTGTCCATTCCTTGAATAAATTCAGACACTATATCACTGGTTATCAAAATTTTTGCATACTAACCATGCTACTATCAAGTGCTTAATGAACAAGCCTGATGTGAATGCTAGAATTATTAGATGGTTTCTTTTATTGCAGTAGTTTGATTTAACCATCATTGATAATCCAGTTAAATAAAATATAGTTGCAGATTTTTTGTCTAGGCTTTCTTTTCTTGTAGGTGAAGAAGGTATGGTTGATGACCAGCTTCCAGATGAACACATATTTTCTATTTCAGATCTCTCTACATGGTTTTCTAACATAGCCAACTACCTATTTGTTGCAAAGTTCCCCCCCCAAATCAGTTAACCAGGGAGAAGAGAAAATTGTAAGGAAGAGCACCCCATTAACTTGGATTGGGGGAAAACTCTTCAAACTATGCCTAGATCAATCCTTGAGGAGATGTGTTAAGGAAAAGGAAGTCTTTGACATCCTCTTAGCTTGTCATGATGGGCCTTGTGGAGGTCACTTTGTTGCCAAGAGGACAACTTTCAAGGTACTACAAGCTGACTCTTATTGGCCCAATCTCCACCAAGATGCAAGAATGTACACCAGTTGATGTGATTAGTGCAAGAGGATGGGGAAACCTAATCCCAAGGATGAAATTCCCTTGCAACCTCAGGTGGATTTACAACCATTTGATAAGTGGGGCATGGATTTGATTGGGTTAATTTATCCACCATCAGGGAAAAAAGTGTACATAATTGTATGAACTGACTATTTGACAAAGTGGGCTGAGACCAAGGTTGTCAAGGTAGCAACAAATGAGAAAGTGGCTGAGTTCTTGAGGGAAAATGTGTTTTACAAAATTGGGTACCTTAGAGAGCTAGTCACTGATCAAGGAGCTCAATTGATATCACATCTGATCAAAAATCTGTTAAGGCAACATGGGATAAAGTACAAAACATCTATTGTCTATCATCCTTAGGCCAATGGAAAATTAGAGGTCACTAATAGGGCATTAGAAGGCATCCTCACCAATGTTATGAATAGCAGGAGAAAGGATTCGTCAGACAGACTAGTGGAGGCCACTTGGGCCTACAATACAACTTGGAAGAGAACTATTGGTTTCATTCATTATGACTTGGTCTATGGAAATGAGGCTCTGCTCTCCATTGAGTTTGAGTACAACACCTTGAGAATGGTAGCACAGTTACATTTGGATGTTACAAAGGCACAACAAGAGAGGTTGCTCCAGCTAAATGACCTAGATGAATTCAGGATGCAGACCCTCCTACACACTAAAGTTATCCAAGTACAGAGGAAGGTTTGGAATGACAAGAAAATCAAGGACAAGGTCTTTTAAGAAGGGGATTGGGATCTGATATATGACTCCAGGTTCAAGGACTTCAAAGGAAAATTGATGACATGGTGGTTAGGCCCATAATTGATAGAGAAGTACCATGATAATGGAGTTGTTCAAATCAGGACCATTGATGAGGAAGGTATTCCCTTGATTGTTAATGGATATAGGTTGAAGGCTTACAAAATACCTCTATCCAATGAAGAGATCATCAACACCATTAGCAAGGAGGTAAATGTGGTTGGAAGGGTTCTAGCTTGCAAGTCACCGAATTTTTGAAAACTATTTTTATTTGAGAAAAAAAGAAATAATGAAATAAGAGGCCTGGATGAAAACCTCCATGATGCATCTGAGGTGAACTCTTGGTTTGAAAACCTCCTTAAGGAAGCCCAAGAGTGAAAAAAAGAGAAAAATAAAAATAAAAGATCCATGGGTGAAAACCTCCCTTGGGGCATTGAGGGCAAGCGAGCAGGTTGAAAAAATCTCCCGAGGTAGCCTATGTGTCCCTCAAAAAAAAAAAAAGAAAAAAAAAATACCATGACAGGGAACTCCAACTTGTCCATTAATAAATTATGTCATTTTGCATATTTTTGAAGACAGTGGAAATAGCAGAGCTATAGGGACAACATGTTCAGTTTCATTCAATTTCTCCCTCCATCCACTCCATCTCATCCATGCCAACCATGTCCCTACCAGTCATATTCATTATCGGGCCTCAAAAATCATTTTTTTAGCCTTTTTTGGTGTGCTACAGGAAGATACTATAGCACTATAAGATATCCTAAAATGCTATAAGAAAGGGGGACCCGATAATAAAATCATCATGCATTCCTATTCAAGTTTGATTAGGAACCCTATAATTCATCAAACCACTCACCTATCACCCATGCACCCCTGATTCAAATAAAAAAAACCATATCTAGCTCTGTCTCATTTTAAAGAAACATGAAAATGTGAAAGAAATTATAATAAAAAGAGGGAGGCATGTCATCCATTTCCACAACCCTTCACCACTCCATCAAATCTCTCTTATCATCCTCCAACCCCTACACCACTTTAAACCATCCCTCTAAAGAAAAAAACCTTGAAAAGGAAGAGAAAGGGGCTACTACAGGATTTCCTGTAGTAGTTACAAGATCCCCTATAACAGCTACATGATCTCTTGTAGCAGTTTGTGCCACTGTTGTAAACAACTTGAAGCTTAGTTTGTCTGCTCAACTAGAGTAAGGAAGATTACCATCATCCATGCACCTTGTTCTTCCTAACAAGACTCCACAACAACAACATCAACAAAAGGATACCAAGCACCCGCACACATGAACAAGATAAGCAGTTAGCTATACAACATCCAAAAGGAAAACATCGAAAGAGAGCAAGGAAGCACTTCCCTCAAAAGTAACATAGAAGTCAACTACTCCAACATGCACCAATCAACAAAATGTAGGCTCAAGTATGGTAACTGACACAACGTTTCCCTAGGTAGATATGATGAAAAAGGTGAAAAATGTCAAAGAAAGGTCTTTTTTTATAAGTTGGAGGTGGCCAGTTAACTTGGACACCCTCAGCTCGTGATCATAAAGTGATCTTTTAGTCAGCATGCCACGTAAGGATGTCACATTAGTGGGAATCAGTTAGAAAAGTGGTCGAATTAGTTAAGAGGGAATGTGTGATGATTACAAGGAGCAAGTGAATGATCACCAATGGTGGGCCAATGGTCCCATTAGGAAATCTTGTACCACTGCCATCCAACACAACGCTCCGATTCCTGACCATAAATAGCATAAAACCCCAAAATTTCATGCATTTTTTCATTCATTTCGAAGTCAAGGAGATAGGGACCAGCTTGGAAAGCTATCAGAAAGTTGAACCTTGCTCTGGCCATCCTATAGGAAACAGCTATAGGAATCACATAAGGCTACAAGAAAGTTGTAGGAAATAGTGAAATTCCACGGGAAGTTTGCAAGGGTGTGCCTAGGGTTATCTTGGTCCTTAATTTTCATAATCCCAGGCATTACAGTGAGAATTAAGTAGCCTATCTCTCCTATGTTCATGGTTTACATAACTGATACACTTTGCACTATCTTAGTAAATACAGTAAGCTTGGGAATTAAAAAGGGTTTGGGGCTATAAAGGTAAAAACAATTATGGTTATAAGGAGTTGTAGTAGTTTTAGTCATCCACAAAGAAGTTTAGCTTTCAACTACACTAAAATTCATGTCAAAGCTATCTTACAAAACCTCCTGCACTTAGCTGAAACTAGAGAAGAAAATGGGAGGGAGATTCAATATAAGAGAGCCCACCGATACATCAAGAATCCACCTTCATCCCCCTACGGTAGACATCTTTACGAGGCATCACTGGTTAGGTTTCTTTGAGTTGCTCAAGGGATATGATGATGATACAATTTATGAGTTTTCCATGGCACTAAACCCTCAAGAAAGAACAAATGTTACCACTATGGTATGAGGGTTGCCAATTACCATCAAACCTGAGTTAATTAGTAGAGTGACAACACTGCCTCTAGGGGTAATTGGAGAAAGGAAGACAAGGCCAACAACACCTTTGCTAAGAAAAAATTCTTCACCAATGATGAGAGACCAATTGAAGACAAAAATGGGATCAGAAAGGAAAGTCTTTCATATCCCTAGGATGAGGTAGCCTACCACATCCTTAAATACATTTCTTGTGAAGGGAGAATGAGTGTAGTCTATGGCTACCAGTTCAGGTTTCTCCATGAATTGAGATTTTGAACCAAGTTGCCCATAGCCCAAATATTAAGTGTGCCCTATTTTTTGCTATAGTCAATCATAAACATGAGCCAAAAGGTGGAGGGAAAGAAACAACAATTAGCACACCATGGTCTCATCAAGATGATAGTAGAGAACTCTTTGAGTAGATCAAGAGTCCCGATCCTCTCATCCACATTCAGATATATGGATAGAGAAGCATTCCTCGAGACCCAAGTCCTTGCACTTGAAGAGAACCCAACTTCAAGTGAAGAATAAGGAGAAGAAGAATAAGGAGAAGAACAAGGAGAAGAAGGAGAAGAAGAAGAAGGAGAAGAAGAAGAAGGAGAAAAAGAAGAAGAAGAGGCAGAGACAGAAAAAACAGAGGAAGAAGAAAAGGAAGAAAGGAAAGAGAGGAGAAGAGGAGGAGGAGCAAAAGGATATAGGCCTTGAGAAGACCACTCCACTTGAAGAGGAGGAGATGTCCCCAGATTAGGGAAGGTTTTCTCCTAAACCCACTAAAAAGGAGGCAACTGCTGCCTTATCTACTTTGAGCACACCCATCAAATCCACAAAGAAAAAGTAAAGACAAACTCCCAGACATTTCAAAACAAGACAAAGCACTAGGATTAAGCAGGCGAATCCACAAAGCCCCAAAAAATCCCCTATTGTAATTGAAGAATCACAAAGTAAATAGGAGGATCTATATTCCATGGGAATTAAGGTTGATAAAGTCAAATCACCAGGAGAAACCGGCTCCCATTACCTATGTCAGTAAGCCTATCACGAGGTCAACCTCAGTCAAGTAGCCCAAGACACCTGTAAAACTCCAACAAAAACGAAAATTCCTAGTACAGGATCCTAAAACAGTGCTATAAGAAACACTGGAAGTGCTACAGGAAAGGAAGAAAGTGCTACAGGAAGAGCAGTAGGGGAAAATGGGAGACAAAGAAGAAACACCACAAGCACATGAGGGGGTAGCTTCTCCAAAGACATTTGAGGGAGATTTTACAGAGCTACAGGAGCCTAGTCCATAGCCCAACTTGAGCTCCTACTACAAGTTCATTGAAGGAGGTCGAGTGATCCAACAAAAATTTGCAATTCCTCTCTTCTTTGAACTTCAAAAAGCAAGAGGAAGGACGCAACGATGGATGCATCTTGCTAAATCAAAGAAAGTAGAAGATGTGGGCCTTATGGAAGAGAAAATCCTAGAGATGGGTAAGGAGTTGAGTGAATTGAGAGATAGAGAATACACCATGAAAAAACAACTGCAGGTAGAAAACACATGGCTAAGGAGAAAATTGCAAGAAAAGGAGACCCAATTGGTCAGCATGGCAAGCCTCTGAATGGAGGCACTTCAATGCAGAGTTCCATCCAAATCCTACGCACTTTACCTCAAGGGCCAATGGATGCAATTCCAAATTAAGACATTGGCACAATAGGGGACCATGCCATTCCAGGTTTACAGGCAGTTCATTGATTGTGTGACAAGAGTACCCTTGAGGACAAGGCCAAGGTATCTGAATTCTACCTGCATAACCTTTCCTTAACAAACTTGAAGGTTTGGGACCCCAATGAAAATTTGGGAGGTGTACAATTGATAGCCCTTGTGTCATGGATGAGTCATGAGGAAGCCAGGGCTGAGGAGTTGAAGAGAATAGTATAAAATGTGGAAAAGGAACCCCTCTACATCATGGCAGAGCAAATAAATTCAAGTGTTGTAATCAATAACCACAACATCATTTCCAATGATTCTCAAATTGCACCAATATACCTAGCTACCTAAGAACATGCCATCTCCCATTTTGAGGATGCTCTAAGACTATTGGGGATTGAGAGCGAACAAGCATGGCAAAGGAGATGGAATAACCTGCCACATAGTCTCAGGATTAGGGAGTATCACTCTTATGAGATATTGAGGAATGTAGTAGAGAGAACACCCATGTATAAAAAGGCCATGCAATGACTGAAGATCAATTGGATTGGACATAAGCTTAGTCCACCTTTGCTGTTGGGTTTGTTGGAAGGTAGGAAGGAATAAGAGGAAAGAAAGCAATGGGAAGAGATAGAGAAAAATGCAGGGTTCTATCCTCAGGAAGAGACACCATCCACAGAAGCTTGGGATGTCAGGGAGGCCACCAGGGCTATGAAGGATATGGATATAGATGAATAGGTTGCTCAGAGGATGAGCAACAATTTTAGTAGGGGGTGATGATGAGGCTCATCAATAGGTAAACTATATGGGTCACAATGCCACTCTCTAGCTTATTAAATTGTCTTTTCTCACATTTATTTACAAATTTTATTATATTTTGCTTAGTGACAAGAGTAAAAGTGAGTTACTAGGTCCTATGGCTAATGTGTGTTAAATGCAAGAAGTTGGAGCAGTTTTGAGTAGACTTGAGTGCAGGGATTTGGAGTAGATAAGAAAGGGAGTTTATAGGAAGTGGTCTCCCTCCTTAACTCCTCAGATCATTTGAAAATTCTCCCACTCTATCTCATCAGCTCAGTGTCACTAGTAGCCAAGCAAGCTGAGTTCAGTTGTAGCCAATCCAGTTCCAGTCAAGGAAGAGTTATTCTCAAGTTAGGGAACCTAGTATCCTTATTTTCTAGGGAGTTGTTGGTAGCTCAAGTTTTTTATAAATAAGCAAACTAAGGGACTCATTCACATTTGAAGTTTTATTGTAGCCAAGAGGCCATTAAGCTAAAGAACATTTTACTGTTATTATTGTGATGTATTTGACATTTTTGTGATCATGAGAAATTATGTTTTGATCCAAAACTGAGTTGACTCAGAGGGCTGAAGCTCTTGGGTTAGGGCCCAACCCTAGCAGCAAAAGTTCCTCTCCTTTGTATTTGTATTCTTAGCTTAGAATGTTGATTCACTGCAGAAGTTTATTTATGTTTTCTATGTAGCTTAGAAAGTTGATCAAATTTATTGCTTATCCATGCTTTCATAAGCTTAAAGAGTAGATTAATGTTGCAGTCTAGTGAAGGAAAATATACAAGAAAATCTTATGACAGTGACCCCTATCCCATCTCCCTTATGGGATCATGATTAGGGGATCCCACTCTCATAGCCCAAAAACAAAGTTTGTCCTTTGTTCATTGCTTAGGTTAAGTTTCATTTTTAGCTAGATAATTGTTTATGATTCCTTGGAAATATTTGCAGTTGTTAGTTTGCTTCTTAAGATTGTTGTAGCTTAGAAGGTAGTCCATTCCATAGATCTAGTCTCTAACAATAGTTAGGTCAGACTTTCTAAATTCAACTCATCTTTTCCATGTTGACATGAAATAATTTTTAAATGAAAAGAGAAACAAGTTTTATTGTACGAATTGTTGATCTGTAGGAAGGGACACCTCCAACCAACTCCACCTAGGTATTCTCCACCTTTTATTGAAGCATATCAGCCCATACTCCGAACCTATGTTTTTCAGCCACCATGAGCAAGTTGTCTTAGGCAGATCCGATCTTCTTGAAGTGTTGGGCTTGGCCTTGGATGATGTTCACCTCCCCATCATGCACCTCTCCAACACTTCATCTCACCATTATTTTCCTTCAAAACCTCTCAGCCAACTTCTTGTAGCAGTACAAGACATCTTGTAGCAGTTCAAGACATCCTGTAGTAGTTCCCTGTAGCAAACCTGTAGCTGCCTATTTTGACCCTGTCTTGACCTAAAATGGTAGTATAGCCTAGTGTAGGAGTAGGTTAGCCCCTTAACTTAGACTCCTTGACCAGAGGTGCCACATAGACCAGTCTTTTCATTCCTTTCCCTCCTGCAAGATCATATAGCATTAGATTTTATATTTCTAAAGTTAGCAATTACGACTTTTATCTATTCTGCAAGTGTGAATGAGATCATTAAATACATGCATGTTTGGATTTTGAAATGATAGAATAACTTCCTACTTTCAAGTAGTTCTGGTAGCTAGATGATCAAGTGCAAGGTTAGCATAGTCTCCTTCCAGCAAGTGATTTGTGTCATTTCATAGCTAGATGATTTATGGCATATCATATCATTTACAAGTTAGCAAATTTCATTTCCTATATTGACAAGCATTTATTTTTCCTACACTAGAACTAGTTTCACATTCCATTGTCAGTAGTCAGACTCGCTTCAGTCCTATAGAGGAATGGTTTGGAACCCTAATGATCAAGTGCGCTAATTGAGAGGTGACATGAGTAGAATGATGCATCTGTTGCGTATATAGCAATGTCACCTCCAAGTTTGTACGAAACGCCAAGTTGATAAAGTAAAGTTGGTAGTTCTAGGAGTTGCAACATTCCTGCTGCAATACTAAGGCTCATCAAAAAGTCTTCCTATTAACACATGAACTCTGTTTTTTCATATATATTAGAATGGAAGGTAAAATATTCTTTTATATATATATATATATATATATAAATTAAAACCAGACATAATGATAAATTAAAAGTGATATTTTTTAAACCAATTTTTAAAGATAAATGTTGATTAAATAAATTAAATATTTGTGAAGGTAAAAATGAGTTAAATTTGAATTTTGATATTGAAGATATATGGTAAAATAATATTTCTAATTTTTAAATTAATTTTATTTTAAAATTATAAAATATTAACATTAATTTTTATTTATCAATTTAAAATATACTTAAATGTCTTTAATTTTTTTCATATTTATCTATAAATCAACCATCTCATAAAATATCAACAACACAATTAATTGGAAATTGTACCATTCTTCACCACTCTTTCTTCACCCACTCTTTGAAAAGGACATCCATTTATATGTAAGTCAACAATTTCAAAATTATTAATAAGAAAATCACTTTAGAATTTTATCATTCTTCTTTACTCATTATATAAAAAAAAATTACTTCATTATCTTTTCTTTCTCCGGGTTATAAATATGAAAGAAAAAAAAATGAATTTTGAAATATCTAATTATTTTTCACTTATAAAAATGAAAAGTTTAAAAATGAAAAATTATATTAAATTATGGTTGACCAACAACCTTAATAGTAATAATGTATAATCTTATTATAATCCATAATAAACATGTGCATCAATTTTTAATATTTTATATATTAAATAGAGTGTAATATCATTATTATTAAAATAATAATAAATGATTATATCTTTAAAAAAAACATCAAAATAACAATAATAAATAAATAAATAAAATTTATTTAAAAAAAACATATAACTTTATTTTTATGAATAATAAATTTATATTATAAAAATAAATAATTAATTTTTATTAATTATTTATATTCAATTAATATATAATCAAAATAATTAATAAAATTTAATAAATATTATTATAAAAATTATATTTATTAGATATTTAAAAATTAAAACAATTAACTATTTTAAAATTTAAAATTAATTTATATTTTCCTAAATTTCTTGATACATTAATGTAATAGATATGTAATAGATATTCGTTATAGATGACTATATAATTATTCTGATTTTGATACAACCACTTTACTTTTATCTATACATATATAAAACTTATATACTTTTTTTTAATGAAGTTTGAAACGTTACCAATTTAAAAATAAACTTGGGAAAAAAATTCAATTATTCATAAGCTATCAGCTTTGTAGGTTTATACTTAACCAATTGCATATTTTAATATTTTCTACGTAAGATTATCCCTAAGTTGTCTTTTGCATACTTGTGAATTATGTGTTCATGGTGAATATTGAGATAGCGTTAAACCACTTACAATATGCACTGAATAGTGAATCAACTTCCAACCATTCATATTCATTGTGAATGATAAAATGATATATTATAAATAGGAAAACTATTATAGATAAGTTGTCTTTTGTTATTGACATTGAGTATATGGATTCAACACCCTAAAAAATTTCTAGGCTAATTCTATTGTGCAGGGGTTCTCCATCAAAATTGTGGTTTCAATAAATTCCTACTGAATTTTAGAAAAATTAGACAAAAAAACCAAAAAATTTTAAAAAACTTCACTAAAAACAACTTTTATATATATATATATATATATATATATATATATATATAAAAATAATTTATTATAACATAATAAATACATTATAATAAATAAAATATGTGGTTGATGAACTATCATAATTGGATGTTGCAGATAATTGGATGTTGCAGATCCTGCTCTTTTAGATAAAGCATTTTACATATGGGTATTTACTATTTACCAACTTTATGATTTAATTTAGTTTAAAATAAAGTGTTATACTTTATATAAATAATTTCATGATTATCATGTTTTACATTTACATAAAATATTTCAGAGTGTACTTTTAGTTAATTCTATGATGGTTATGTTTAACTTTTTATCTTATCGTGGGTGGTAATAATAAGAAAACATTTTTGTATAAATTAATACAAGTATAACATCTTACTTTTATCGATAGAATATGATGTACATGTGATTATTTATACTCTGAATTGAAGTATTTTTAACCACGTATCACTAAATCAAGGGAATCCAGTGTGAGGTTCTATAAAGTTACTTGAAAAGTGTCCCAATTGAGAACCCATAAGATCATCCAAAGTCAAAGAAGAAACTAAGGGTTAAGGTGAAATAAGACAAAGGACAATGTGACCTTTCCAACAAGCTAAACATCATGGATTAGATTATAATCATGGGGTAAAGTGAAATAAGACAAAGGACAATGTGACCCTTCCAATAAGCTAAACATCATGGAATAGATTATAATCATGGGTTATGGTGAAATAAGACTAAGGACCTTTCCAATAAGCTAAACATCGTGGAATAGATTATAATCATGTGATCGGGTTAAGGTAAAATGACTCAATTGAAAGTAAACTAACATAAATAAATTGTTGCGAAGTTGCAAAGACAAGTAGAAAATATTTGTTGTCATTTATAGATGAATCATGTATGGGTAACATAAGGTGAATAGTCTTCCATATTCATATTATATTTTTTTATGAAGGGAAACCATGAACTTACTTATGTTATGGCTTAATTTAAACATGAACTTACTTACCTCATAGCTTAATTTGGGAAAATGAATGCCACATCTTTTAACATTTTTAATAAAGAAGCTGGTGAGGTTGTTTTAAGTAAGAAAGATAAGAAGATTGAGGTTATCTCTTCATATGTATATTTGAAGTTCTTTTTTGTTGGAGTACTCTTTAGTTTGAATCGTACATGAGAGACTATACTAAGTAAAGGGTTTGCAACTCTCAATACCCTTTAAAAACAATGTTTTAAGATTTAGTTCAAAGACATGTAGATGAAAATCTATTTCTTTCACACATTGTTAACACCCACTTTCTTGTATCGTTTTGAGTATTGGGCACCATACATTCAATCTATAGTCCAAAATTAGTTAAATAAAGTGTTTATCACAATTTATCCAAGCATCTTTACACCAAAAGAGCAATCCTACATGCTATCATCCTTGCAAATTTTGGTAATGTCGCTCATTGCTTCAACAATCTTCCATGTAATGGCAATGATACAAAGACTCAAATAGATGGGAAACTCCCAAAATGGTGATCTCAAGTATCCTTCTCTTGCTTTTAGTTATTCCATGGAGTTGGTGGGGTGTGGTGTTGATTCATGTTGGTATGTAAGATCCTCTTCATTGCATTAGCTCTTTGACCTTCATATTGAGACATCACCCCTTCTTAACTTTTCTTTGGATGCCCTTGATCTCTCTTTAGGAGAGATAAACAAAGGGATTAATTTTGAAATCTACTAAGCTTATCTCCCATCAACATGGTATGAGCTTGGAGATTCATTGTATTTAGAACTTCAACACAATGTGGACTTATATCTCTATACGAGTGATGGATTCAACAAACCCCTAGGATATACTAGGCTCTAGTGGTGATGTAGCTTGACTAGTCTTATTGCTCAATTCAGCATTTGCTCCACCAAGATTTTTGGTCTTTTCAGAGTTTCACTTGGTTCATTCCAAACGCTTATGGCTTATAAGGACTAGAGACACTTATCTTTCTTCCTCTATGAGATGTTTGGCTTTCATCATCAGATTTCCAAAAACAAATCCCTTAGTAATACAAGCAACATGTTAATCACTCCCTCCTCTAAATGTTCTTACACTTTTAGAAAGAAATTTCATAACCAACTTCCAAATTTACATAATAAACTTTTAGAGCGACACAAACTCAATTAACCTCTTAACCCCATAACCATTACAACATGAATATTAAAAATACCACCTCTTTGAGAAAACCTCCTCCATCTAGAATACCTTTCTTTTCATAAGCATCCTCATTACTTTTTATTTAGTAAAATGGAATCTTTAATAATGCATTTCCTTTCTTAAATGTTTGTTTTTTTATTATTATTAATTTATTTTATTTTATGTATTATGTGTTTTTGGGCTAGCCTTGTCTTTTTTGGATTGTATTGGGCAGTTCACTTCACAAAGTGGAGAGACATATAGTAAGAGGGGCATCCATACGTGAATTGCAGATTTTGAGAACGTTTCAAATTTGATGCTAATGAGAAATCTTGAAATCTACCCTCTATCTATACAAATTTTGAGAATATCTCGAAATTTGATAATAAAGAGAAATCAATTATTTAAACTCTCCTCACCATATATTCAAAGAATTTGCAATATGTAATTGACTGATATTTCTGCAATATAGAGTTGAGATCTCCATGAAAGAAGAAACTAAGAAAACGCCGGCGTGGACCATAAGGGCGCACATGCACACATGACGACTCACATCATTATTATTACGATTTCTCATTCTTCTCATCCTCCAACCACTCACAGATAACGACTGTACAACCAAATTTCGCTGCGCTGTTCGTAGTTTTTTTCATATCACTACCGCATACATTGCGATTTACTTCACTTCCCAAGTCCCGCTACTCTACACGAATCTGAGTGAATGGTAGTGCGGTGTCAAACTCGGAACATTTTGTCTTGTTTTCACCCAGACTGGTACGATCAATCCATGGGTTTGCTTGTTTTTTCATTACTGATAACGAAATGAATGTTTGTGTCTGGTTGTCATTGTGTGTCTTTATAGTATGACGAATACCCATTCGCCCACTAAAGCGTCAACTTTTCTGCTTTCATTTTTATGGGTGGCCTGCTTTTTCCATACACACCGCCATGGAATTTTATGTTGTTGAATTGCAGGCGACCACAATCGATGGAATTTTGTGTTGTTGAATTGCAGGCGACCACAATCGACCTAATTTGGACGCTTGCCGACATCCTGATTCTCTCGTGCTCATACACGACTCTTTCTGTGACAACCGACTTATGGGTCACTGGAATAATGAAACGAAGTGTTAGCCTTTGGGAACGGATGATTATTTGTATGGTTAACTTTTAATTGCGGTTATCGTGGTTGGGAGAAATGGTCAATATGCTTTCTATTATGATTCAAATCATTCTAATTACATTATGAACTATAATGTCATAAAAAATTTAATGGTTTTGTGTCTGGCTCCAGATGAACTATAATGTCATAAAAAAATTGAATGGTTTTGTGTCTGCTCTAGATGCCTTAGTTTTCAAAATTAAAATAGGGTTTAGTTTATATTAAAATAAGGTTTTTAAAATTTTAATTCAGTTATTAATAATTATTAAGCGAAATATTCAAAATTAAAATAGGGTTTAGTTTATATTAAAATAAGATTTTTAAAATTTTAATTCAGTTATTAATAATTATTAAGCGAAATAAATGGTAGAGTTTTAATTTTTGCAAATTATATTAAAATAATTTTAGTAATAGTTATAAATTAAAGATTAAAATTTATTTTAAAAAATAATTAAATTATTTTTATTTTTTAATTAAATTAATTAATTAAAAAATATATTATATAAATAAGTGTGAAATGAAATAAATTATAATTTTCGGGACATGTGGTATTGATAAACCATGATATTGATATAATATATCTCATGGAATAAATGTTTTGATGCTTATCATGAATTGATGTTTATCAATATTTATTAACCATTTAATTTATATGACTAAGCTAATTACAATTTATAATAGATTTATCATATTTCAAAATTGGTATATGAATATAGACACTGTGATTTATATTATCATATAAATATTGTATATATGTTGAGTCCTAGTTTTGTCATATAAATGTTGTATATATATTGTACTATCATTTTTTTCATACGTTTGGGTGTTGGTGGGTATTATTGTTGTGTCATGTGTTTAGATGTTAGTGGACATTAGTGTAATGTAACATGTCTAGGTGTAAATAAGTATCAATGTTGTTGTATATGTGCAGTCCATGTAATCAATGTTTTGTTACATGTTTGGGTATTAATGAGCACTAAGCAAGGTGTAATAATTGAGGCTTCTAGTGGAATTGTATTAACGAAAGTTTTTTAACCTATTTTAAATAGGATGATCATACTATTCAAACAAATTTAATGTATATTTATGGTCGAACACAAATGCGTATGAAACTATGGTTGCCTTAGCTATTTATACAACTTTTGAAATTGGATATGCTAGTTTGTAGATTATCCGTAAACTATCGTGGATATTTCATTGGACAGTTCGTCACAATAGATCTCACAATATTATATTAAAAATATAAAATTTTATACTATTATAGTTTTATTAAATTTCTAGATCTTTAAATTTTCACTGTAATTAATGCATGCATGCGAATGGAAATTATGCAGGAAATAGAGAATAGAAAAATACAAGCTCACACAATCACATATGACACAATATATGCTCTCGAAAACCCTTTCAGGAGAAAACATAGTTGTAAGGTGAGATTTCTCCACTCTCTCTCTGTCTGGAAATATCGATGCATGTACAAAGAAGTATGACATGTGGCACATGGGCTGCTATAGTGCACATATCCTCTGTGTGTGCTCTATGTCCTATCCCTCTTGGCTATTTTTACTCAGGTATGGAACAAATGCACTCGAAAGAATAGAATGCCTCATCCTCCCAGTGGCCCGGTTATAACACAACCCGATAGCCTACTAGTGGGTAAGTTTGACTACATCAACTCTTAATCAGAGTTACATTATAGACTCTTCTAGAATCTTTTATGTCACAATCACGTGGCTAGCACCTTTTCCATCAATAATGGAGCTAACACAACATCTTCTCGAACCATGGTCGTGAAAACAAAAAGTTTAACTTATGAGTGGCATAACTTTTGCATATGGACTCCAATTGACGTGCTTCTTGCACCATTGGAAAGATATCTATGTCTAGAATAACATGAAAAGGCGCAGAACCAAAACAATAAAGTGTTACCCCCAAAAAATATCGTTTTATGCCTCAAAATGCTCCAGGAAGATTTCACACCCTACTTTGCCAAACAGGGCCCCGTCGATAAAAATAGTCTTGTGAGCTTATTCCTCCATTTTTTTCACTTCAAATGCATCAACATGGATGAAAAACAATATAATGATCCATTTTGTATCAATAAACATCTAAAACTTAATGTAAAATAAAAATTTTCTCTATAACCATCACATAGATCTTGGAATCCTCTTTAAAAGCGTAATAGATACCCACAAGAACTATAAGAAAATAATAATAATGAAGATTATTCAACATACGTTATTAAATCATTAAAAACATATATTAACTAATATAATTTAATTCTTAATTTTCCATAATTAAAATGTAGAATTACATTTACGTAGACTTATAATCAAAATTTAGAATAGCGTAATGTTTACATATTCATAAAATAGTGCTAACCATATTTAATATGTTTGGAAGATAATTAATTGTATTTAAATAATTAATTATACTTGTATTCATATGTGATTAAATTAATATTTATTATGAGAATAAATTTATTTTATTTGTATATCTATTAAATATTTAAAATTTAGAAAATTTCATTTTTTTTTTATTTAGATATTTTAAATGATATATTTTAAAAAAACATATTTTAAATATAATTCTTTATTTTTTATAAAAATTATTGAGGTGTTAGGTGTATTGGATCATTATGAATATTATAGGATTATCCAAAACATATTGTTTTTGGGGTCATGATATTGTTCCCACTAATAAAGTAGAAGCTTATACTTTGTGGCAAGAACTCAATGTGGCCCTAAAAAAAATTGTTGTGTAAATAGTGATAGGAGTTTATTGTAATGTATAAGTATATTTTACAATTAATAAAAAATTATTTGGCTAATTAAATGTAACATAGGGGAATTTCATATTTTCTATTCTTTATAGATATAGCTTTTCATATGTGGGTATGTATTCGATTTACTAGATTTTTTTTAGTGACTTATGATACTGCTTGTTGGATCACTGAATCCAATTGACCAAATATTTAAATCTAATTATATATATTTATTAGACATATAAATAAGTGTGAAAGTATGGATTAGCAGAAACCTTTCAAGAATAAATTAAGAAAAAAATTAAACATGAAACACATGCATATTTACAAAGTTTGTATAGAATTTACCTTGGAACCTTAAGGAAAACAAATGAAACTTTTAGCTTCACACTTGTATATTATTCATCAAATACGTAGCTAGATCACAATAAATTTCAACCTTCGTCGACACCTAAGGCGAATACACTCATACATCCACTAATCTATATTGGTCAACAAGTTTTCATTATATTTTGTCAGCCTTACATCATGCTTTATTTACAGGCATATTCTTACATAAGAAACCCAAATCTTAGTTCTAAGAGCCTAAGAATCTCAAGAATCTTAAACCTTTCTAACATAGTACAACAACAGCGAATTTCCCTTCAAGCACTATTCAACTACTAGTCTCAATCAACTACACACATGCTCGATTGTGATATATCTCAACTATTCTAGTCGACTATCAACTTATATTGACTAATTGATTACTTGTTGACTACTTGACTGTTGATAAACTTCAACTATGGTTACTATCTGTTGAAAATGCAACAAGATGATGGAGCTTAGTGAAAAGAAGTTGTCTTCAGTAAGTGGTCCCGCAGGCTATTTTTGGCACAAAGTCTATTTTTAGACTATGTCTATTTTTAGACATATGGATCATGGTCTATGAGTTGCAGTATGTTATTTGTGGATGATTGGTCATGTTGGTAAAAATAGATGGACTTCTATTTTTAGACATATGGGCGGTTTCTACTTTTAGACTGCCAGGCTAAAAATGGAACAGTCGAATATTGTTAGCTCATAATAATATTTGGACTATAAACATTACCTTATCCTCTTGGAGCACTTCAGTTTGAGCTGCAGATGTGGCACATGCAGCTGTCAGAAGGAAATACGCTTTTCTTGTGGATCAGTTGAGCTATTGCATGCAGGAATTCAGTTAGAACTCATGTGGTTGAGTTTGGTGGAGTTGAATGTGGAGTTGATGGAGTTGTGTTCAGTTTGACTTGGTTGAACTAGTTGTATTTTAGTCTAACTAAAGAATACTCTAGTGATGAGTTGTGTGAATTAAATATTAATTAATTCACTAATTATTAACTCATAAACTAACTCAAGAATACATCAATTAACTCAGTGCATGTACAGTTCAGTGGGGACAGGTGTTAGAGGTTGAGATTGCTATCAGTTGTGACTATAGTTGTGCATGAGATCTTGCACAATCAATGGGATTGAGTTATGCCAATGAGGACTGCGCAGTGTGGGCCAATACCAAGGAAATTGTAGCTTTTGCTCACGTGATTTTCACTTTGGATTGTGCAGTGGAGGTAGGCAAAGCAGCGGAGGAGATTTGAACCTGTGACTTGTTCGGATCTAAGCTAGTTTTGTGTGTAACAGTTGGAGATAATACTGAGTACTTGTGAGGAGTATTGTACTATGTATTGCTACATGTTCTCAATCATTATAATATACAGATAGTGTGGGGTTTTCAGCTGTATGCTTTCCCCGGGTTACATACTGTGTTAATGTGTGCATGCGATTGACGTTTCATTGTTTTTAATGCTGCTAAATTGATGATCAATGTAGAGGAGGTTATGTATTATGCATGTATTCTGCAATAGTGTATAATCGGGATAATCTCTATGAATAAGTGTCATATTATTCAAAATTTCTACATGGTATCATAGCAGAGTTGATCATCAGATCTATTATTCATAAAGTGATTACATTTTATTTCTTCAGGCAGAGTCTGTAATCAGGCCAGGTAGCCTCTGGATTCATCCTTCTTTTGGAAGGTGAGATATCCGGTAAAGGCCCATACACTCAATATCTGTACGAGAAATACTTTGTTCTCACGAATTTTAGATCAGAAGCAGTTGAGTTTTGAGCTGGTGGAATTCGAATTTGCAGCAGTGTTTTCTTGGTGTCAAAGTTGAAATGTCTTTCAATGGATTGCGATTGGAGTATGCTCTTGAAGGCAGCTCGAACTATATTGCATGGAAAGACAGGATGGAGGCGGTGTTAGATGACAATGGGTTGAAGGATTTCATAGAGGCTGAGGTCCCAAAGCCTACTGATGCTGCTGAAGCTATGGTTTGGCAAAAGAAGACAACAAAGTGTCGAAGGATTTTGTTGGAGGGTGTGAAGGATCACATTGTATCCAGCCTGCATGGAAAGGCTTCTCCATACTTGATGTGGAAAGCATTAACAGATCTATTCCAAAGCAAGAGCGACCAGAGGAAGTTGGCACTCAAAGATAAACTCAGAAACATTAAGTGTGAGAATGGAGACAGTATGCCTAGGTATCTCACGAAGTTCACCCAGTGTCGGGATGAGCTGGGAAGTGTGGGGGTGACTGTCGATGATGAGGACTTAGTGAGCTTGGCTCTCCTTGGTCTTCCGAAGAGTTGGCATTCCTATCAGGACTTTGTCAATGGTCGGGAGAAATTTCCAGGATGGGAGAGACTTTGGTCAGATCTTGTGAAGGAGGAGATCAGATGGAGCACCAGAGACAGTTCTTCTTGCATGCATGATGAGGAGAATTGTGCCTTAGCGAGTAAGGAGAACAAGGGGAAGGAGAAGGTTTCTCTTTCCGAATCCAGTTCTTCCAATGATGGGAAGAAGGTTGACAAGTCGAAGATGAGATGCTTTCGTTGTCATGAGTTGGGCCATTATGCTACTAGTTGCCCAAAGAAGAAATCCAAGAAGGGATCCGGGGAAGGATCTGAAGCTGAGGCACTTGCTTCACAGTTTGAGTTGGATTTCACACTCTTCGCATGCATGGTTTCATCCATGGTGGGAAGTGGTTGGTTTCTTGACAGTGGAGCTTCTTTCCACATGACCGGTGACAAGAGTTTGTTTAGTACTTTGGAGGAGAAAGATCTCCAGATACTCATAGCGATGGGTAATGATGAGAAGTATAGTGTCTCAGGTGTAGGCACGGTTATTTTTCAGAGGGAGCATGGAGCTCGCCTTACCTTGACCGATGTCAAGTATATACCAGGACTGAAGAGAAACTTGGTGTCGATCGCGATGCTGGAAGACAAAGGCTATGATGTAGTCTTCAGTAAGGGAAAGGTTTTCCTTAGACACATCATCACTAGACAGGTGAAGCAGATTGGTTCACGGGTCAAGAACCTGTATGCTCTTGAGGTTCAAGATGCATGAGAAACATTGAGCAGCAAGGCAACTGATGGAGACTTGGTGGTTGAGAGGGAGCATATATTACCTCTTAACGTGCAGAGCCAGAAGAAGTCTCAGACGATTGTGGAGGAGCCACGATTGTTGCAGTAGCTTTAGGAGGTTGTGGAGCAGCCACAACAAGGGAAGCTAAGAGGAGATCGAGTAGAGACATCTACTCATGCAGAGACCTCCAGTAGGGGGAAACTTCGAGCCAGGTGGACTGAGGGATCACATGCAGCCATACCTCCAGGTAGGAGGTGGGGTGATGTGGATTGATTGTCCTAAGGAGGAGGGGTAGGATCCTTGAGGTACCCAACCTCGTGGATGAGACCTTGCTACGGGAGCCCCAATGTGGAGTAGCAAGAACTGACTGCTTGGGTAGAGACAGATGCGGATGGAGCGGCAGAGAGAGCGACAGTGTAGGGAATCCCAGGACAATGCATAGCTAGCAGGTTGCAGCAATGCGAGAGGCACAAGTGTTACATAGTGCTAGGTGGCATAGAGAAGTGTGCAATGGTGCGAGATGCATGGAGATGTTGCAGTAGTGCAGATGTCAGAGAGGGAGCACTTGTGAGTAGCAGGTAGAGCTTCAACATCAGAGTATGTTCCTAGCCCAACAGAGTGGTCAGTTGGGAGTGTTTTTTTGTTCCAAGTGTTGTTGGAGCAAGTGGACCGGGAAAATGTGTTGCATGCAGAACATTCCAGAGTTGCAGGATAGGGGTTGCACATAATCCATATCTTGTTGAGAGGGAGTGTTGAAAATGAAACAAGATGATGGAGCTTAATGAAAAGAAGTCGCCTTCACTAAGTGGTCCCACAGGCTATTTTTGGTGCAAAGTCTATTTTTAGACTATTTCTATTTTTAGACATATGGATCATGGTCTATGAGTTGCAGTATGTTATTTGTGGATGATTGGTCATGTTGGTAAAAATAGATGGACTTCTATTTTTAGACATATGGGCAGTTTCTATTTTTAGACTGCTAGGCTAAAAATAGAACAGTCAAATATTATTAGCTCATAATAATATTTGGGCTATAAACATTATCTTATCCTCTTGGAGCACTTCAGTTTGAGCTACAGATGTGGCACATGCAGCTGTCAGAAGGAAATACGCTTTTCTTGTGGGTCAGTTGAGATATTGCATGTAGGATTTCAATTAGAACTCATGTGGTTGAGTTTGGTGGAGTTGATTGTGGAGTTGATGGAGTGGTGTTTAGTTTGACTTGGTTGAACTAGTTGTATTTTAGTCTAACTAAATAATACTCTAGTGATGAGTTGTGTGAATTAAATATTAATTAATTCACTAATTATTAACTCATAAACTAACTCAAGAATACATCAGTTAACTCAGTGCATGTACAGTTCAGTGGAGATAGGTGTTAGAGGTTTAGATTGCTATCAGTTGTGACTATAGTTGTGCATGAGATCTTGCAAAATCAATGGGATCGAGTTATGCCAATGAGGACTGCATAGTGTGGGCCAATACCAAGGCAATTGTAGCTTGTGCTCACGTGATTTTCACTTTGGATTGTGCAGTGGAGGCAGGCAAAGTAGCGGAGGAGATTTGAACCTGTGACTTGTTCGGATCTGAGCTAGTTTTGTGTGTAATAGGTGGAGATAGTACTGAGTACTTGTGAGGAGTATTGTACTATGTATTATTACATGTTCTCAATCATTATAATATACAAATAGTGTGGGGTTTTTAGCTGTATGCTTTCCCCGGGTTACATACTGTGTTAATGTGTGCATGCAATTGATGTTTCATTGTTTTTAATGCTGCTAAATTGATGATCAACATAGAGGAGGTTATGTATTATGCATGTATTCCGTAATAGTGTATAATCGGGATAATCGCTATGAATAAGTGTCATATTATTCAAAATTTCTACACTATCCTCAACTCAACTATTAACTTGTTCTCGATTTGACTGTCAACCTCTAACTTATCTTAACCATCCAACCAATTCCTCATCAAGTTGATCTATTTGAATAGATTGTTAAGGCTCATCAATAATTGAATCGCGTGACTAGATAGTTGAACAACTAAATTCCAATTGAATGAGATACTTCTATAAAGAATATAACACCTAAAAATTCTTCCAATTACTCTCTTAATTGTAGCAACAAAAATTACCTTGCTTTAGTGAACCAAGGCACTAATGTTCACTATCTCTCTACACCAAGAGACCTTCACATCACTCATCAACATTTTTTACAAAGCTTAGAACATTATTTAATGTGCCTTGCTTTACTAGATACATCTTCCTTCCTTCCACCATCTCCCTAAATAGATGATACTGTACAACCATGTGATTTTTCATTGAATGATAAATCAAGTTCTTTTCCAAGAAGATTGAATTTTAGTTATCACAACATGTCCTTATCGCTTGTTGAGAAACTTTAATCTCTAAATACAATTGCCACAAGCAAAATACTTCCTTATTTACGTGATCAATTTCCATATATTCATCTTCCATCATAACTAGTGCCATGTCAATTGTCTCTTATTCATCCAAAATATATATCCATTGAAAAACTTGAACATGTACTCACTATTTGACCTTCTCCTATCCATAACACAAACCTAGCCAACATTAACAAAAGAAAGTACAATTTTTTCACTATCATCCTTACGCCTTAATTAATATCAAAAAATATGATCATGTGTGCCATGCAAGTACCTAAACACTCTCTTGACAAGAGTCCAATGCTATTTTCTATGTTTTGACATGTATCTTCTCAATACTCCCACTACATGGGCAATGTTTGATCAAGTGAAAGCTAATGCATAAATTATACTACCAACAAAACTAGCATATGGTACACATGGCACATCCTCTATTTCTTCTTGTCCTTGGACACTCTTAAATATTTAGTCCTCCCCCACAGAAACAGGTACCTTAACTAATTTACACATTTACATGTTGAAATGTTTCAAAATTGTTTTAGTGTCCTTCCTGTGATTTACCTAGAGTTACCTAATTTCTTGATCTCCTTTGATCCCCATTCCTAGAAAAAAAATGTGTGAAGGTCCCCAAATCCCAATAATTGGATGTATGACTCAAATGTTTGGCACTACATCCTTAGAGATTGCTTCTCCTTTCCCTTTTATACAAATCCTTTAGGTTGTTTCATGTAGATTTTGTCTTCCAAGTTTCCATGTAGAAGCGTTGTTTCCACATCCATTTTCTCTATCTCCAAATTAAATGCTATAGCCAGAGACATCAATATTATATTGAGAGTTAATTTTGCAACAAGGAAAACATTAGGGGAATTATTGAAGAAACACATTTTTCCATGTATTTTCAATTTTTATTAGTGTGTATATACTCAAAAGTATGCATAGTGGGTACTCATTGGATGTGGAATCTAATTCCACATCCAATTACTACCCCCACTTGAAATTTGAGCAATCCTATAAGGATATAAGTTTAAAATACATTAAAAGGGTGCTTTTGACTACAAGAAAAAAGGACATTGGTGAGGGGCGAAAAATGTAACCATAAGCTAATTGGTGACAGTCAAAATAACCTTTGTCAACAAAAAATGAACCTCACCAAAGGTGGCGTCGCCAAAAGTATAGGTGTTGTAGTGACATTCAAATTCTGTCACCAATAATGATTTATAATGATAGATAACGATTGTCACCATTACATAAGAGCAATGGTGACAGACCATAGCCTCCATCACCAAAAATTGAACGTTACCAAAGGTGGCGTCGCCAAAAGTATAGGTTTTGTAGGGACATTCAAAGTCCGTCACCAATAATAATCTGTAATGATGAATAAAAATTGTCACCATTTCATATGAGCAATGGTGACAAACCATAGATTCAGTCACCAAAAGCTGAACGTCACCAAAGGTGGCGTCGCCAAAAGTATAGGTGTTATGGTGACATTCAAGTTCCGTCACGAATATTGATTATAATAACGGATAGTGACCGTCACCACTTCATATGAACAACAACGATTTATTGTGATGGATATTTCATGGCCATCACTATTGGTGCATATATATGGTGAAATTCATTAACCACCACCAAAATCGCATTGTCAGAAGTATAGGTGTTGTGGTGACATTCAAAATCCCTCACAAATAATGACTATAATGACGGATAATGACCATCACCATTTCATATCAACAACAACAATTTATGATTATGGACCTTTGAGGGTCGTCACTATTGATGCATATATATGGTGGCATTCGTTGGCCATCACCACTTCATATTTTTGGTGAGGGTCGAAAAATGTCACTAAAGCACATTGGTGAAGGTCAAAAGAGCCTTCGTCATCGAAAATTGATCATTGCTATTCCATATGGATGTTAGGGAACGATGGAATCAAACCACCAACCTCCTGCTTGTAAAGTAGGTGCTCTTCCATTGAGCTAAAACCCTTTAAAGAATTAGAGTTTTAAAAATTAGATCTTGAAACTTCATAAATTGTAAATTATACAACTTTCAATCAATTAAAGTCTTGACAATATTTTACTAAATAAGAAAAGCACCATCGAAGCTGCAGGTCCCTACCTAATGGTTATGGAAGTTATGAAAAGTGGGTGGAGGGAAAATTAGTTATGTATAAGAGAATCAATATGTTCAGTTGAATACCCAATTAGAAGTGAAACTCTGAAGACATTTATAACCTATAAATGACCTATAACTAGCAAATGCACCAAATATTGCAAAGGAAATTTCATAAGTGGATAACATATGGAAGAAAAGCATTGATGAAGACAGATACAATATGTTATAGGTTGAGTGAAAGAAAAATCTCAATGTTGTTGTTGTTTGGTGTTTAGATATCTGAATGATATCTAAACTTCTTGTTGAAATATGGCAATAAGAATATTCCAATTTAATTTGTCCTTGAATTAAATTGTGAATAAAAATCGAATTTAGTCTTAACATGTACTTGGAAATAATTAATTAATTCATTTTGAACTAATTAGTTGGAGAAATTCAAGTTAGAAGTCTTTCTTAAGTCATGCAAGAGTTATACCCTAAATTAAGGAGATAAGATTGAGTTATATTTGAGTTGTAATTAGTTAACTCAGTTTACTAAGTTAAGTCTAGTTAAATTAGCTCCAAACTGTTTGAGGAACTAATAGAGAGTTAACAGTCAGTTGATGCATGCATGCACTCAACTAGTGTACTCCAGTTAACTGAAGATTCCCTCATCAGAAACTCATGCATGTATATTCTGAGAAAGACCCAGTTGAGATTAAAGTCAAGGATAGTGTACTATCAGTTGCATGTGTTTTCTTATAAAGAAAACTCATGCATGCAGTCAAGGAACCATTCCCTGAGGATTGCGTAGTTCTGACAATGTGTGAGAGAGTGTTACACTTGGTAATAGGAGAATCATCATAGAGGAACAATGCAAGGAAACAGGAGCTTGGAGGGTAGAGAGGAAGGCTTGAGAGAAGCCAAGATTACCTATGAGCATCTATGAAGATTGTACTGAGAGTTAGCTAGGTTTGAGAGTCAAGGCTTTGTATAATTCCTATGTATTTCCACCTTGCATGATAATACAGATAGTGGGGTTTCTAGCTGAGGCTTTCCCCAAAAGTATTTTCATGTGTATTGTGCGATTGATTCTTCTTCTTCTGGTTATATTGTTCAGCTCGATATTTAAGCTTCCACAAATTGATAGTAAAAGTAGGTTATAGTATTCTGCTTTGATTTATATTGCATTATCGGGTTAACCTACATAGATTTTCTACATGGTATCGAAGCTAGATTTGTAGAAATTTTCTACATGGTATCAGAGCTGTGAATAGTATATTGAGAAGATAATTCAAAGTTTGAAGTTTGGGGTTGCAGGTGCAAATCGAATTCATATCATACTTCAAGGTTGGCCAAGGGTGTTCTATGGCTTGAGACTCGAGTATGCCTTGGAAGGTAGCTCGAATTACATAGCATGGAAAGATAGAATGGATGTTGTATTAGAAGACAATGGCTTGAGTGGAAGAAGTGTGTGATGAAGGCGAGATGGATCATCCTTGAGGGAGTTCGAGACCATATTGTCTTGACTCTCCATGGGAAGGATACTCCATTTTCAATGTGGAAGACATTGAAGGATCTCTACTAGAACAATAGCGACCAGAGGAAATTGGTGCTCAAGGATAAGCTTCGAAGAATCAAGATGGGGAAGGGTGATAATATTTCCACATATTTGAACAAGATCGCCACCCACAGAGATGAGCTTGGTAGTGTGGGAATAACTACTGTCGAAGATGATATGGTGAGCCTAGCTCTCCTTGGCCTTCCAAAGAGTTGGAATAGATACCAAGACTCTATGAATGGAAGGGAGAAACTGTCGGATTGGGAACGACTATGGTCGGATCTTATGCAGGAGGAGCACATGAGATGGTTCTTCATCCAAGAATGATGATGAAGAAAATATGGCCTTAACAAGTAAGGCAAGGAAAGGGAAGGGGAAGGATTCCCATTTCAAATCGAATTCTTCTCATGGAGGGAAGAAGGGTGACATGTCTAAAGTGAGATGCTTTAACTGTCACGAGATGGGACATTATGCGACTAATTGCCCATCGAAGAAGTCCAAGAAGGGATCCTCGGAAGGATTGGAAGGTGGGGCATTAGCCTCTCAGTTCGAAATGGACTTTACCCTCATCGCATGCATGGTGTCATCGATGATGGGTTGTGTCTAGTATCTTGACATTGGAGCCTCATTCCACATGACTGGTGATAAAAATTTATTCAGTGCCTTAGAGGAGAAAGATCTAAATATGCGCATAGAGATGGGTGATGATGGAAGGTATAGTGTTTCAGGAGTGGGCACAGTTGCTTTTCAGAGGGAGCATGGAGCTCCTCTCACCTTGACAAATGTGAAATATGTGCCTAGACTGAAGAAGAACTTGGTATCGATCGCAATGTTGGAGGACAAAGGCTACGATTTTGTCTTCAATAAAGGAAAGGCATTCCTAAGACACATAGCCATGGGTTAGACCAAGAGGACAGGGATTCGGGTGAAGAATCTTTATAAACTAGAGGTAGATGATTGTGCAACATTGAGTACGAAAGAAGAATTGGCGCAAAGCCAAGACATTGGCGAGTTGTGGCATAGGTTGTTGGGCCATTTGCATCATGGGGCTTTGAAGATAATGCAACAGATATCTATAGGACTTCCCAAAGGTAAACTTGAGCAAGTTGACACATGCAAAGGTTGTACCTTGGGAAAGTACACCAAGTCTTCCTTTCATGATCGAGACAGTCGAGCAGAGGCTATCTTAGAGCGAGTTCATACTTATTTGTGTGGACTATTCTCAACGGCACCCACAATGAAGAAAAGGTATTATGTGATTTTCATTGAGGACTATTCTCGTAAATGTTGGATTTATTTCATGTAGAAGAAGGACCAAGCCTTCACAAAGTTTTGTGATTTCAAAGCTTTGGTTGAGAAAGAGTTAGGGAAGAAGATCAAGGCCTTGAGAAGTGACAACAGTGGAGAATATGTATCTCAAGATCTTAAGGACTTCTGTGCAGTGGAAGGAATTAAACGAGAGTTGACAGCACCTCATAACCCACAGCAGAATGGGGTGGCCGAGAGGAAGAACAAAACTATTGTAGGGGCAGCACGGGAAATGTTGCATGACCAAGCCCTACCACTTCACTTGTGGGTTGAGTCATGCAACACAACGGTCTATTTTCAGAATAGAAGCCCGCATCACATACTTGGGATGAGGACACCAGAGGAAGTTTTCTTCGGTAAGAGACTAGATGTGGGTCACTTCAAGATCTTTGGCTCATCAGTATATTGCCATGTGACAAAGGATGCACGGAAGAAGCTTGAGTCGACAGCAGAGTTTGGGCTATTTGTGGGGTACATTGATACACCTCACAACTATCGGGTGTACCTGGCTACCATTTGGAGAACAATGGTTCGCAGAGATCTCAAGTTTGATGAGCAGAAGGCCATGTGAGTTTCCCTTGAGAGGGAGCTCCAACTACATGTTGTGGAGGAACTGTTGGTTCCTAAGGAGGAGGAGCCTCAGATTGATGGGAGTAGCCACATGCAGAGGTTCCAGGAGTGGAGACATCCACTCAAGTAGAGTCTTCTAGAGATGGACAAAAGCACACAAGAGAAGCTGACAGCTTATTGGAGGATGTGAGAGAGAATGTGGGAGCACCATCTTCTCAGCGCAGATAGAGGAGGTCACCTGAGAGGTACATTGGATACATGGCCCTTGCTGGGGAATGTGTTGAGACCAAGCCATCTTCCCTTGAGGAAGAAGTGCAGCAGCCGATTTGGGTTGATGCTATCGTGGAGGAGTATGACTCCATAGTTTGTAATAGTTTTTGGGACGTGCTTCTGAGACCGGAGAACAAGTTAGTTGTGAGTTCCCATTGGCTTTACAAGGTAAAGCAAGCTGCTATCGAAGGATCATGTTGTTGCAGTATATTTCAACAGAGGAGAAAGATGATGAAATTTTGACAAAGGAAATGTCAAAGTGTAAATTCGAGTTCCATAGAGACAAGATTGGGGTGGCAGATAATCCCTTTCTTGTTGAGAAGGAGTATTGAAATATGGCAACAAGAATATTCCAATTTAATTTTACCTTGAATTAAATTGTGAATTAAAATCGAATTTAGTCTTAACAGCTACTTGGAAATAATTAATTAATTCATTTTGAATTAATTAGTTGGAGAAATTCAAGTTAGAAGTCTCTTGAAGTCATGCAAGAGTTATCCCTTAAATTAAGGAGATAAGATTGAGTTATATTTGAGTTGTAATTAGTTAACTCAGTTTACTGAGTTAAGTCCACTTAAATTAGTTCCAAACTGTTTGAGGAACTAATAGAGAGTTAAAAGTTAGTTGATGCATGCATGCACTCAACTAGTGTACTCCAGTTAACTGAAGATTCCCTCATCAGAAACTCATGCATGTCTATTCTGAGAAAGACCTAGTTGAGATTAAAGTCAAGGACAATGTACTATCAGTTGCATGTGTTTTCTTATAAAGAAAACTCATACATGTAGCGAATCATTCCTTGAGGATTGCGCAGTTCTGAAAGTGTGTGAGCAAGTGTTATACTTGGTAATAGGAGAATCATCCCAGAGGAACAGTGCAAGGAAATAGGAGCTTGGAGGGTAGAGAGGAAGGCTTGAGAGAAGTCAAGATTTCCTGTGAGCTGTTGGAAATAATACTGAGAGGGGGGGTGAATCAGTATTATCAGATCAATCAAACTTTTTCAATGCTCAGAAACATATACGCTACTTCAGTTAAGTGAACCAGCGTGTACACGCTACTGTGACTAAATAAAACAGCGTATAAGAAGAAAACTCATAATTTAGTTAGCTTATTCTTCAGTTAAGTTCATCAGGACATTATTCACCACATTAACAGTAAACAGGTGCAGTATAACAGAACAGATCAAAAGCCACACACATGAACACCAAGATATAAGGTGGAAACCCAATGTGGGTGAAAACCACCTGCTGCAAGTTGTCTCTATCTTTCTTTAATATGAAACTTCAGTTTACAATCTTTTGTACTGGTGCAGCCTTATACCAGTACGCAGGCTACAACCTTCTCTCGTTCTCCAAACTTCCTTGGAAGGGAGCTCCAACCCCCTTTGCTCTTGTACTAGCCAAGATACTAGTACGTAGGTGCTGACCTACAATCTTCTTTCCTTCAGGTACCACCTTTCATACATTTTCAGACTGGATATTCCTGAAGCACAACATTACAATCTGAAGGCCACAATTCATTCACCTTTCACAACATATCATTGAAGCATAAAACAACCAAACTTTGAATCACTGAACCACTGAACCCTGTCAATCACCAGTTACCAGAACACAGAGCAGACTACAGAACTCTGCAATAACAGTCAGACCCAACTGTAAACCCAAAATCAAGCTTAAAAAGATATACGCTACTTCAATGAGCAAAACCCGCGTATACACGCGCTTTTACCGAAGCCAACCTGCGTACAGATCTAAAAATAAACTTTCTCAATTTGCAGCTGTACCAGACATCAGTTAGACCCAGAACATAACATTGCGACAGTATGCAGATCTAGAAATACGCATAATCAACCATATCATGATAGTGCATTTCAAACCATTAGATCCCGATCTATCCTTAGATCTAGTCTTCCATCAACCGATGTGATCTCTCCTTGGCTTAGATCAAGCAACCCAGAACCTGCATATCAGATCTCTTTCTTTTTCAGATATTCAAGCCTTTTCAAAAGATGATATTGCCTAATGATCTTCTTCTCCTTATATAGCCTTAGGCCTTGCTCAATACCAAGAGCCAAAACCATAGAAATCCAAAACCATCAACTGCGAAACTAGAGATCTACACGACTGTCGAGGTACTTTGGTCCAAAGACATGGGCACAAGTACCGAGGACTAACTACCATGGACCAAAAGGAAACTTCCCGACATATACGCACTTTTCTGTTCATGCATCTGCGTGTATACGCGCCTTATTATATAGCTCTCCTGCGTATACGCGACTTAGTATGCATATCACCAGCGTGTATACGCAACTTGGACTTAATTAACCTGCGTATATGAGATTTCTCTTCATTCTGTAGACTGAACGGAGATCTGTCATCAAAGAGAGTTGCCATCAAGGACAACACCTGTATCATAGTGCCATACCTGAGCCAAAATGCCAACAATCTCCCCCTTTGGACTTGATGGCAACCTTCAGATCCTTAGAATCATTCTCCCCCTTTGTCATCAAGGGCAAAGGGCTGTGCTCCCCCTGAGAACATGCTGATACCTCTGCTTGGCTGTGCTGAAACATGCTCCCCCTAACTGTAGGCAAGATCTGCAAAAGATGTTCTTCAACAAGAACCAAGACTTATACACCATAAGGGACCTTCCTATCACCAAAAGACTCAATACATACATCCATACTCCCTACCAAGAGGGGACACATAAGAGACAATCAATTATATTACATCATTCATCCCAGGCATAGTGGGGAAACCAACATAGGCCGTTACATGACCTTGACATCATAAAAGAGATATGACATAGAGACAACAGATCTAGACCAAGACTTATGAAAGTCACCAGCAGCATCTGAGAAACATCTTTTTAGATCAGCAACCAGGATTTCTTTCTGAGCTCCTTCTCCTGAACCCAACAACCAAAACATCTGAATGCCAACAATGCTTTATGAGACTTTTAAGCTGCTCCCCCTGAACCTGTGCCTGCTGCACCCCCTGAAACTGTGCCTGAAGAATTCTGACATACTCATTGCTGTTCAGAACTCCAGAGATTGCCCTTGCTGTTCAGAACTTCATATACGCGTTTTCTCCTGCATGAAACTACGTATGTACGCGGATATACTTTCTGCAACAAGCGTCCAACATACACGCGACTTCCTTTTCCGTAACCTGCGTATATACGCGGATAGCCCTTCCGTAACCTGCGTATACCAACTTTTCTGTAGAATAAACAAACTTCAACAGCAGGATGAAGCATCAACTACTCCCAGCTTTTGTCTGAGATATTCAAAAGTTTCCCTGGGCAGTGGTTTTGTGAGAATATCAGCAACTTGTTCCTTAGAAGGAACATACTCCAACTTGACCTTCTGCTCAAGCACTTATTCCCGAAGAAAATGGTACTTGATTGGTATGTGCTTGGTCTTTGAGTGCATGACTGGATTCTTTGAAATGCTGATTGCACTTGTATTATCACATAAGATAGAGACGGGTGGAGTGCAAGTGATTTGAAAGTCCTGCAAGGTCTGCATCATCCAAAGAAGTTGTGTGCAACAAGATGCTGCAGCCACATATTCTGCTTCAGCTGTAGATAAGGCAATCGAACTCTGTTTCTTGCTGAACCAAGATACTAATCTGGAACCCATGAAGAAAGCACCACCACTTGTGCTTTTCCTATCATCCACACTTCCAGCCCAATCTGCATCTGTGTAAGCATGAAGAGTGAGATCTGTATTTCTAGGATACCATAAGCCATAGTTTTGGGTCCCTTGAAGATATTTGAAGATTCTTTTAACTGCCTGAAGATGAGTTTCCTTTGGGTTGGCTTGAAATCTTCCAACCATTCCTACTGCATGTGTAATATCTGGTCGAGTACCTGTCAAATAAAGCAAACTCCCAATCATGGATCTATAAGTGGGTTGGTGAACTGCTGCTGATTCATCATTTGCACTGAGGCTGCATCCTGTAACCATGGGTGTACATACTGGCTTTGACTCTTCCATGCCATACTTCTTCAAGATCTGCTTGAGGTATTTGGTTTGAGACAAGAAGATACCTCCTTCATTTTGTTGGATTTGCAATCCAAGAAAATATGTCAATTCTCCAAGAAGTGACATTTCGAATTCTTTCTGCATAACCAAGGCAAAGTTTTGACTCATAGTCTCTTCATTGCTGCCAAAAATAATATCATCTACATAAACAACAAGAATTAGCAATTTGTTATTTTCAACTTTTATATAGAGATTGCTATCTGCTGATCCTTTTGAAAAGCCTTGTTGGTGAAGATATTTGTCCAACCGATAGTACCAAGCCCTTGGAGCTTGTTTGAGTCCATAGAGTGCCTTTTTCAATCTGCATACAAGGTTTGGATCATTCCCAAGAATGAAGCCATCTGGCTGCTCAATATATACTTCTTCTTCTAAGTCTCCATTCAGGAAGGCTGATTTCACGTCCATTTGAAATACCTTGAAGTTTTGAAAGCTTGAGAGAGCAAGGAACATTCGGATGGCCTCAAGTCTTGCCACAGGAGCAAAGGTCTCTTCAAAATCTATTCCTTCTTGCTGTGCATACCCTTTACAAACAAGTCTGGCCTTGTTTCTAATTACTTCTCCATTTTCATTTAATTTATTCTTGAAGACCCATTTTGTTCCTATTACATTCTTATCTTTTGGTCTAGGAACTAATTCCCAAGTGTTGTTCTTTTCGATTTGCTCAAGTTCTTCATCCATTGCTTTGACCCAACATTCATCTTTGCATGCCTCTTTCACATTTTGTGGTTCAGTGGAGGAGAGTAATGCCAAGTAGCTTGAAGCTTCTGCAAGTGTCCTTCTTGTTTGTACTCCTGCTTCTTTCTGCCCCACAATCTGAGTTTCTGGATGATTCTTTTGAACATATCTGGATGGAGTCTTCTCTTCTATTCTTGTCTGCTCCTCTGGTTCTTCTTGAGATTCTTCTTCTTCTTGAGGTTCTTCTTCTTCATCATTTCGCCTTTGAGAGTAACCTTCATCTTCTTCAATGTCTTCATGATGAACTTGCCTAGGAATATATCCCTTCTCATCAACCACTATATCAATACTGTCAACAATTCTGCCAAGTCTTTTATTGTAGCACTTGTATGCTTTGCTATGTGGAGAATAACCAAGAAGAATGCCCTCATCTGCTCTTGGTTCAAGTTTTCCAAGTTGCTCATCAGTATTCTTAATATAACATTTGCTCCCAAAGATTTTGAAGTGCTTCACGGAAGGAGTTTTACCACTCCAAAGCTCATGAGGTGTTTGAGTGCTGTTTACTCGGACATTTGTTTTGTTAAGAATAATAACAGCAGCATGTGCAGCTTCACCCCAGAAGGTTGCAGGAGTACCTGATTCATCGAGCATAGCACGAGCCATTTGTTGGATAGTTCTGTTCATTCTTTCCACAACCCCATTTTGCTGAGGAGTTCTAGCTGTAGAGAATTCTCTTCTTATCCCATGTTCGTCACAGAAATCGAAAAATTCATTTGAGGTGAACTCCCCACCTCTGTCAGATCTGAGGCACTTAATTTTGTGTCCTGATTCATTTTCAACCAATGCTTTGAAGGATTTGAATTTTTCGAATGCTTCATCTTTGTGCTTCATAAGCCCTAACCAAACAAACCTTGAGAAATCATCAATGAATAATATCAGATATTCTTCTCCTCGAGGTGTCCTTTTCCTAAATGGACCACATACATCTGTATGGACTAGCTCAAGAGGCAAGCTAGCTGATCCTTCCTTCTCTGGAAAGTTAGTTCTGGTTTGCTTTCCAAACTGACAAGATTTGCATATGGTGTTGTCTGGAATTTTGATATCTGGAAGATCGCGAACTGCCTGATATTTGCATGCTTTCCTTATTTGTGAGAAGCTTAGATGTCCCAACCTTCGATGCCATAACCAGTGCTCTTCATCCTTGCTAAGATAGCATTGTTGTTGTCCTTCTTCAAATATGTACAGATTATTTGGAGTTCTTTTGCCTTTGAGAACTGTTTTACCTGTATCAAGATCACGAACAAGACATCCATTCGATCTAAAAATAACCTCGTTTTTTTGGTCACACATCTGGCTGACACTTAGTAGATTATGCTTCAATCCATCAACATATAAAACATTTCCAGCCTTGACCTTTTCTTTCAAAGGAGCAATACCTTTTCCTTTTATAGTTGCAGGAGTATCATTTCCAAAAGAAACTTTCTTTCCCTTTTCTAAAGTAGAATAAGATTCAAGTTTTTCTTTATCACCTGTCATATGTTTCGAACATCCACTGTCAATGTACCATAGATTTTCCTGTCCTTCTGCATAAAATGCTATCCCACATCTTTCTGTTTGAGGTTCCTTTATTCTCCATGTTTTGGTGCTCGTGGCTTGTTCCTTTTTCTCCTGAAACCTGCTCCTGCATTCAGAGTCTTTATGACCAAAATTATTGCAAATAGAACATTCAACTTCATTTTCAAGAACCGAAAAGTTGTTATAGGTCCTTTTTGTAATCCCTGTCATACTTCTTTGTTTTTGAGCTTCCCTAGTCATGATTGTTTTATATGCAACACATTGAGCTGCTTTGTGACCAAAGTTATGGCAAGAAAAGCATTGTCCATTGAAGAAGCTTCTGCGGTTATTGAATCTACCAGCCAACTGATTGTAATTTCTATTTTCATCTATTCTTGAGCCAAACTGAGAAGATTTTACCTGTGGTTGGTTGTAGCTTTTGTTCACCCTTAAGAAGGATTGTCCCTGATAGTTTCTGTTTGTAATTCGTCCCTGCTTTACCTGATTATCTTCATTGTTCTTCTGCTCATTTCTTCTTGCTGCATCAAGATAACTTTTTGAGGTGGATGCTTGAGAGGTTTCTCCATTATAGCCCAAACCTGTCTTGTTTAGAGGAGACCGCTGCACATTGATAATCTCATCCAAAGTTTCAGATCCTTTGACAAACTTAAGATTAATAGCTTTTGTTTTCTCAATTTCTTTTCTGAGACCAACAATTTCACCTTCTAGTTTTTCAAGATGTTTTTCCTTTTCATCAATTTGAAATTGCAAAGTATCAATGATCACATTCTTTTCTTCTATGCATCTCTTGAGTCTAGTAATTTCATTATAGAGATTATCCACATCTACAGCATCCTCATAATCATCATCTTCAAATGCCATTAACAACTTATATTTATTACCTTGTTCTTCTTCATCACTGTTTGATAAGCCATCACTATCTTCATGGGTGTAGTAGCTTTTCCTATTTGCACTTTGTTTCTTGTTCCATCTAGCAGGTTCTTTTCCTTTATCCTTATAAGGACATTTTGCAGCATAATGACCTACTCTTCCACAAGCAAAGCATTTGAAAGGTAGCTTACCTCTGAACCTTCCAGAACCCCTTTGAAGATTTCTGACAAAATTTGATTCTTCTTCCTCTTCTTCTGGAACATGGCTTGCTTCATAGTAATCTTCTTTTCCTGATGCCTTAAAAGCAGCTTCCCTTCTGTCTGATGGACCTCCCTTTCTCATTTCATAAGCAGTTAGAATTCCATGTAGTTGAGACATAGTGAGAACACGGAGATTTTCTTTTTCTTCTATTGCAGATACTTTAGATTCAAACTTGGGGGATAATGATCTTAGAATCTTTTGAACTACTATAGTCTCTTTTATTTCTTCACCCAAATTTTTCATACAATTAACAATCTCATCTACCCGAAGAAAATAATTAGCCACACTTTCATCATTATACATCTTGAGAGTCTCATATTGAATCCTGAGAGTTTGAAGTTTAGCTTGCTTTACCTGTTCATCTCCTTCATAGCTAGTGATCATTTTGTCCCATATCTCTTTTGCTGATTTGAAGTGCATGACCTTCATGAATTCTGTTTGGGATATACTTCCTAATAGAGTACTGACTGCTTTTGCATTTGTTTCATACTGCTTTTTCTCAGCTGGATCTGTAGGAGTAGCTGAAGGAAAAGCATAGCCTGTTTCTACAATGTTCCAAACTTCTGTACCAAGAGATTGAAGATATGCAGTAACTCTTACCTTCCAATAATTGAAATTTGTCCCATCAAAAATCGGTGGCCTGATTGATGCTTCTTTCTCGTAGTTGCTCATGATGAATGATCTACCTTCAAGCGATCAAGCTTCTCTGAAGGACCTGCTCTGATACCAATTGTTGGAAATAATACTGAGAGGGGGGGTGAATCAGTATTATCAGATCAATCAAACTTTTTCAATGCTCAGAAACATATACGCTACTTCAGTTAAGTGAACCAGCGTGTACACGCTACTGTGACTAAATAAAACAGCGTATAAGAAGAAAACTCATAATTTAGTTAGCTTATTCTTCAGTTAAGTTCATCAGGACATTATTCACCACATTAACAGTAAACAGGTGCAGTATAACAGAACAGATCAAAAGCCACACACATGAACACCAAGATATAAGGTGGAAACCCAATGTGGGTGAAAACCACCTGCTGCAAGTTGTCTCTATCTTTCTTTAATATGAAACTTCAGTTTACAATCTTTTGTACTGGTGCAGCCTTATACCAGTACGCAGGCTACAACCTAGAGAAGGCTACAACCTTCTCTCGTTCTCCAAACTTCCTTGGAAGGGAGCTCCAACCCCCTTTGCTCTTGTACTAGCCAAGATACTAGTACGTAGGTGCTGACCTACAATCTTCTTTCCTTCAGGTACCACCTTTCATACATTTTTAGACTGGATATTCCTGAAGCACAACATTACAATCTGAAGGCCACAATTCATTCACCTTTCACAACAGATCATTGAAGCATAAAACAACCAAACTTTGAATCACTGAACCACTGAACCCTGTCAATCACCAGTTACCAGAACACAGAGCAGACTACAGAACTCTGCAATAACAGTCAGACCCAACTGTAAACCCAAAATCAAGCTTCAAAAGATATACGCTACTTCAATGAGCAAAACCCGCGTATACACGCGCTTTTACCGAAGCCAACCTGCGTACAGATCTAAAAATAAACTTTCTCAATTTGCAGCTGTACCAGACATCAGTTAGACCCAGAACATAACATTGCGACAGTATGCAGATCTAGAAATACGCATAATCAACCATATCATGATAGTGCATTTCAAACCATTAGATCCCGATCTATCCTTAGATCTAGTCTTCCATCAACCGATGTGATCTCTCCTTGGCTTAGATCAAGCAACCCAGAACCTGCATATCAGATCTCTTTCTTTTTCAGATATTCAAGCCTTTTCAAAAGATGATATTGCCTAATGATCTTCTTCTCCTTATATAGCCTTAGGCCTTGCTCAATACCAAGAGCCAAAACCATAGAAATCCAAAACCATCAACTGCGAAACTAGAGATCTACACGACTGTCGAGGTACTTTGGTCCAAAGACATGGGCACAAGTACCGAGGACTAACTACCATGGACCAAAAGGAAACTTCCCGACATATACGCACTTTTCTGTTCATGCATCTGCATGTATACGCGCCTTATTATATAGCTCTCCTGCGTATACGCGACTTAGTATGCATATCACCAACGTGTATACGCAACTTGGACTTAATTAACCTGCGTATATGAGATTTCTCTTCATTCTGTAGACTGAACGGAGATCTGTCATCAAAGAGAGTTGCCATCAAGGACAACACCTGTATCATAGCGCCATACCTGAGCCAAAATGCCAACATGAGCATCTGTGAGGATTGTACTAAGAGCTGGCTAACTGTGAGAGCTAAGGCTTTGTATAATTACTATGTATTTCCACCTTGTATGATAATACAGATAGTGGGGTTTTTAGCTGAGGTTTTCCCCAAAAGTATTTTCATGTGTATTGTGCAATTGATTCTTATTCTTCTGGTTATATTGTTAAGCTCGATCTTTAATCTTCCACAAATTGATAGTAGAAGTAAGTTATAGTATTCTGCTTTGATTTATATTGCAATATCCGGTTTACCTACACAAATTTTCTACACTTCTGTGCAAATGTAACATCGATCTCTAGAAACCATGAACGATATATGATAAAACAAATGATCTATATATATATATCTATATATATATATATATATATATATATATATATATATATATATATATATATCCCCTTTACATAAACCAACATGCAATTTGGAATTTCACAAGTTCGCACTCAAAACATGACAGCAACCAAAAAATAAAAAAAAATTGACTTGGACAGAAAGCAATAGCTTCACCTTCATTCTTGAGTTGCTTCTATTTATTTGAATTTTACTTGTGAAATTCTTTATTTGACAAGGAATCAAAATCATCACTAGTATTATATTCATCCAACACGAACTTTGGATATCCCACTGACATTCGCTTTTTTGTTTCCATGCCTAAAAACCATGGAGTTTCTTGTCGATAGTAGAATAATATGTGTGTATGATGCTCAAGAATACATTCCTTATTAACCATTTTTACCTGACATAAACCAAAGAGACAAGAAAATATCATCATACACAAAATCCCCTACTGAAATATAATCATAACTTAGCTACGAATTCCAAAAGATGTTCTAATTAATAAAATTTGTATTTGGAATTATTGTTTCTTTAGATTTAGAAAATACTATGTTGTACAACACTTCTATCTATTTATTCAAGTAATTATATCATAGCTTATGTCACACAGTATCAATCTACAGTACCTAAAGTAAAAAAAAAAAATGTCTCAAGAAAATAGATTTAGAAAAAAGATTTGAAAACTATAAGTTTGTCATCAAACCTTTAATTCATTTAACAACAAACTAATTGGAGTTTGAAAATCAAAATCATTCATAGGAAATACAAGACAATGGCCAAAGTTGCTATTCATACAAATAAAGCTAGAGTCACTACTTCCATTACAGATAGCTGAAATTTGGGCAGTGGTCTAACAATTAGAGCTTATTTTTCAGGAAGCCTCATCAATACCATCATTTTTTTTTCCACAATTTGTTGTGTCTCTAGCTCCAGATCAGATAGATTTCCATTCTCGAGTTCTACCTTTCAAGTACTAATTTCTGGCTCACCCTTTAAAACACAATTCTACCACTCCATTTTTTTTTTTTGTCAAGAGAATTTGCAGGACCTTCCCATCCTCTGTTTTACATCATCAATAAACATCCATCAATGATATAAAGAATAACAGATACACAAAAAAGGCCAAAGATGTGCTTGTGGTATACCTATATTCTAGGACTCATCTAACCTTACTGTTGCAAAGAGCTCACCCTGAAAAAATAACATGCGTGTGGAATTTACAAAACTTTTCTAAATCGAGCTCCAAGTAAACCAATCAAAATATGAACATCCTTTTAATCAATAAAATATCTGACTTAAAATAAAAATGGCCTAGAATTGAATGTTATATCAACCATGTCAAGTAACTGACATCGGGTGAGAAATGCAAGCCATGCATATTGGATTAGTGAAATATTTGATCTAATAAAACTCAAAATCAAACAGATGACATACAACTAAGAAAAGTAAAAAATGACTTAGAACTAAGACATGAGGTTGCCCTTTCAACCCTACTATTAAATAACTCTTCTTTATGTCATAGACCATTAAAAAATTTCTGATACTAGGTGGAAGTGATATTGTAGCATTAACCTTTGATATTCTATGTCCACAATTACTTCTCAAGATCGGCTCCATTACCAGCATTTGGGGCTAGATAAGATACATGCAAAAACCATCAACATGAAAATGAAATCTACATCCTTGTAAAAAATTGGGAGGAAAAAATATATCCACAAATTGAAGCAGACTATAGGATACCTCATTGCTAGAACATGATTATCTTGTCACGAAAAAAAAATAAAAACAAAAAATCAGGATAAATGTAATTTTTCCCACATTTTGACAATGAAATTTTTTGCATATTCTATGAACAATTGATGAAAAAGCTCGACTAAAGCTTGTCAACATCAGGATTATAGTAAAACATAAAGGAACCGCTCCAGCACATATATAACCCTAAACATAAGTATTTATACATATAATTATTTATTGAGGATGTTGTATTTTGTGAAAATATGTAAGTCAAATCTTTGAAATAACACAATTTATGGTACCATTGCCTTACGAAGTCCATTAATTCAAGTATTTATGAAGTCCATTCAGGAATTTATTCAAAGTTCAAAGTTCAAACAATTAACATGTAGTCTAAAAAAGCTCATATTTGAAAAGGAGATAACCCAAAGATGTAGAGTATATATCTCACATTTATATATCCTAATTTCCAGACATTGAAATGACACTTTTTAGCATACTATTATGAAGTCAGCCCAAAATGCTAGAAAAAAATATTGATGGTTATTTTGCAAATATAGAAGTTTTATACATGCATTTATTTAAATAGTTAATTATAAATCTCAAACATATCTAAGGATGCACACAATAGGTTGCATCTTTAGTACTGGTGTGTAAACTTGAGACAACGAAGTCCAACATTTAACAATTTTCCTACAATATGCACTAGCCGGATAGGTGAATGATCCAAATTGGAGCTTGTATAAAACCTCTAAGTCTAAGTCTTCATATGTATTAACTATTGGAAAACATTATCGCAAAGAAAAACACTAAGAATGGTGGAAAACAGAGCTAAGCGGAGGTTGAAGTAACATTACACAGGAGCCGTCGGATCAGATAGATCAACGGCCCAGATTAAACTTGGATATCGCATTGGGAGAGGCCAGCGGAGTATATCGGAGGTAGCCCTAAGGAGAATGCAGCTGCGATCAGCGATACATCGTGAGCCGTTGATCAAGCACGTAGATCAATGGTGGACGTGAACATAAATATATCACATTGCAATTCTCTAAGAGGAGGACTTAACATAGGTTTCGGGCTTAAGCGATATACGATGGCGCATTATCACATCGCAAAGAACCAAGGGACAAGGACGAAACCCATAGACTTAAGACTGTGCGATGAGTGCTTCTTTGACAGCCATTGGATCCAGAAAGGAATGGATGGTTGCGATTGAAATCGGTGATCTGAACGATCGAGGTGATCAGAGATCAGTGATCAGGAGCACAACAGAGCAAAGGACCGTTGAAGTAGTGATACTGCCAATGCTCCAATAGCCGATGAGGTTGATTGGAGCAATTGGGGATCAGAGATCGGAGAGTCAAAATGCAAAGGGACTAAGTAATATGCGACTTGCGATAGCGATAAAAGACGTACCCGAGAGGATTATAGGGTGGACTTTATATCTTTTGAAGTCCAGCTTGGTCGTATTTTCCACTGTTTTTAGAGTATTTCCTGTGTATTTCTCTATTTAAACAGAGAAGCGATTCTTTGAGATTTTCACCCGTGCTAGTCCTTTCCATTTGAAAACAGGTGGCCACCATACCTTAAAGCATTTTGCAATGATTGTTTAACGCTCAACATGGATTTGAATGAATAGCGGCCGGCAGCCAGAAAGCCTGAGAATGGAGTTAAACAAACAACACCGATAGGTTTAAAAAGAGCCATCCCATGATAGTTGAGGAGAGAGATGGTGAAAGAAGTCAGTTGAAGACAGTCATTCAATCAGATTGAGGCAAATTGGATAGAGGAAAAAGATAGAGGGAGAGTCTGTGCACTCGTTTAGACTTGAGGTTTTCGAGCAGATCCCTCTTTGATGTCACTTTTTGTTGAGACTCTATTTTTGAGCTCACTCTTGTAATAATATGTTCCTGAAGACTTAATATAGAGGTTGACACTAATAGCTAGATCAGGAGACGTAGCCAGGAAATATGGTGAACTCCTTTATTATTTTGGTTGTGTTAATGTGTGATTTTTCTATTTTCTGACTGTTAATTGTCCATATTATTTGCAATATTTTCGATCCGTCACACTAAGTATTATAGGCATTTTCTTGCACATGAGTCTGTAATGCATTTTCTTCTTGATTTAGTATCCATTTCGGATCAGTGAACATAGTATTGTAGGTATGTGTTATGAATATATGTATTGCGGGCCAATAAGAGTATTGTTCGAACAATCACGTCCAACCCTTCCAAGTTTGCCTATAATTTTTATTGGTCTAATAGGTGAACAATAGAAATGTAGGTGTGCATTCTGCATCACTTATCTAAATCCAACACCTTTAGCATATAAATTTCAAAGAATATGTCCAGAACTGGTAGGTAATTTGAAAAATGAAAGAGTTGGCTTGATTGTTTTTGGAAAAGACTAGATTCTTACATTGTTCAATGTAAATTCATGACATTTTGCCAAGCTTAGATGGAACAAAAAGGAACCAATCTAGAAGTTTATTTAAAGAATCCTTACTTAGCCAGGGTTTGTAGCCGATTTAAATACATTAGATATACTTCCAAAAAGAATCACTTCCAAATAAAGCAACAATTTCCCACAACCACCCATATCAATAAAGCAATTGTTCAACATAGGTTAGGGAAAATTTGGCCAAAAAACAAGTTAGAAACACGATTGACATCCTTAAATGTTTAGAAAATTTCAACTTGAAAGACAATTATTCCAGAGTAAATCTGAGAACACGATATAAATGGAACATGATTGGAATACAAAGATGCCTTGAGAATAAGATATAAATGGATAGATATCCAAACACATAAACATGATTGAAATACAAAGTTTCCCAAAGGTTTGATGTAATCCTGCACTCTGATATAGTTTTTGATATGGACCTCTAGAAGGCACTAGCTTTATATGCTATGTAGACCTTGAAAGCTGTCATAGCCTTATCCTTGTCATACCATATTATTATGTCCTTACTGGTGTCTTCTCCTGTGATCAAAGAATCAATATCTGAGCAATATATCTTTCTCCTTACTTATTTAAGTAATTAAAAATAATAATGATAATCATAGAACTCTTACCTACACTGATAAAAGAATAACAATTGAAACACTAGTTCTAGGCTTCTAGCTCAATGGGTAGCGGCTAGCCACAATTGGTTCACCATGAAGTCTTTACACCCACTGCATTACTATTAGATATATTACAACAAACAAAATGATGAAATTATTACAATTTGATCTCTTACCATTTAAGAATTGTTTCACAGAGGCTGCCTCCACAACACCAACACCACAATGCCAACAACATTGACCTCCACTCATGTCATTCTAGTTATTATTGTGACTATGACATGTTCCCAAGCTTACTTACTTTTCAGCCAACCCAATTGGATAGGATGGGCACACCCAATGTTGGTCTTCTTTTATTATAAAAGGTATATACAATCCTTGTGAATTTGCATAATTCAATTATCCAATAAAAATTGTATTTATTAGTTCCATTGTGCTTATCTTATGGAAGTCAAATTATAAATAATTTTTTAAACTTGCAAAGCCTTATTAAGTGAATTTATGAAGTTATATTGTGTAATGCTTCACTTGTTTTGATGAGTAAAAAGAAGAGTTATCCAGGGAAAAAGACGATGCGAGTGAGATATTTTAAGCTTACACAACAATTTTTTTTATTGTAGATTTTACTCATGGAGAAAAACCACCAATATCAAAGGAATGTTCAATTTAGGTAAAAATTACATGTTTTTGTTTACAGTTCAAGGCACCAAAGCAAACACGTACTATTTCTATTAACAGGTAAAACAGGTACATACTTTTATTAATACGTACATGATTATAATGATGTCGAGATTGAAAATCAATATTTGTATTTTGTTTGCAGCTTCATTAATCTTCGACGAAGAAGTGATTTCTACTTTTTTTTTCCCAAGTTGCCAAGAAAGACAATAAGCATTTCTAATGTAGACTTCACTTCTAGATTGTCATAGCCAAAATCATTTTCTGGGATCTGTAAGACCCTCCACATGAGGGGATCAACGTCATCATCCTTACCCAGAGCATGTTCTATCTAAGCTAAACAATCACAAGACTCTCCTGTAAAGAAAAGAAGTTTCAATAAATAAACTCAAAATCAAATAGAAATGGACTTTGTAACCCAGAGTGTGGATCTCATGACGTATAATTGAAAATACATATGTCAATTACCAAGAAGAAAACACAACTCACCAACTGCAGGACTTTGTTTATCAAAGGATGCTTCATGTATCCTCAAGGCTTCCTAAGCTAAATCCTCTGCTTCCCTATACCTCCCTAGATGATATAAAGTTGTTGCAAGACTAAACATAGGAAATTAAATATCTGGAGCATTAGAAACCGAGCTAGCTGAAAGTATTCTTAGACTCCCCCTAAGAATATATTTGGATTTGTCAAATTTTCTCGATAAAGCATAAGATGTTGCTAGGTCCTGAAGGTGCACCGCCAAAGAAGGATGATCCCTTCCAAGGGCTTCCTCCTTTATGATTAAGTTATGCTCCCATAGTAGTTGGGATTCATCTTCTCTGTAAATGAGTAGAAGATAATGAACACATCATAAAGGAACAATAACATAAAAGTGACTCATGCAATTTGACATTCCTCAATAAATTTTCTTTACCAACAACATCAAAAATCACCCCAAATATGATCAATTTGAAGCAATGTGGAGAAAATTTGAGAGAAAGTTGTCAAAGCCCTTACTCCTATGGATGCAAAATACCAAGGTGTTGATAGCACTGCCACTAAGTCTATTTGGTTTGAAAATATTTTGACCAAGCCTAGTTTTCAACAAGAGCAACCTACTCTAATATGGGGCAATAATTAGAGTGCTATCCATGTTATCAGGCAGCCAGTAGAGAAACAACTTCCCAAACCTATAGAATTCCATATGCATTACATCGAAAAATTGATTAATGATAGGATTATTGATTTGTTGTATTGTCACACACTGAGATGCAGTTTTTTGACATCTTCACTAACTCTTGACAAAGTCTCATTATGTTCAACTTCATACCTTTCTTGGAGTGAAGGAAATTGTCCCTAAGGTGGGGGTAATCTCACTCCCCCTCTTTGATTTTTTTTTGTTCTGAACACTTTGTACATGGTACCTATCATGATCTTGTAGCCAGGACCCATTTTGAGATTTAACATACTTTCCCTATGTCCCTAAGTTGCACTTATGATGGGGAATTGGTGTACATACATGATGTAGTTAAGTTTATTTAGATTACAGTGTCTAATCTTGTGCATATTTTACTTATCATTGATTGGTAGATGAACAAGCCAACCAATTACATTTAATGCCATGCCCCTCCCACTATATTATAAATAGAGATGATCTCTTGTAATTAAACACAAGACATATATTCTTTATATTAGTTCTACATTTTCTGTTATAATTCTATTTTGTATGGATTGAAATATTATGATTTCCGTTGTATCGCAATAGTGGAGATGATTCATATTCATTTTATCATGATCTAGAGAGGTATGCTCCAAGAAATTAATTAATTTTTTCAAGTATCTTTCCATTTTCAATCCTTTTGAAACCTTGTGGTAAGACCAGAGAAAACCAAAAATATAATTGTTTGTAAATATTATAAAATTGGTGGTGCCAAATTCTAACCTGTACCATTTAAGATCTCGTCTACTACCATTTTGATTTCCCTCCTAAATTAGTCTCTAAACATTACAGTGAAAGTGAACATGAGAAGTATCTTTCTACTAGTATTCGCACATGATTGCTAAGGAATACTAGAAGAGAGCTTCTTCTCAATGATTTTGTCAAAGTACGTGTTTGTACTTCTCAATGAGACAATATTATAAACCAAAATGGTGTTTGAATAATAAATATCTATGAATATCCCATGCTTTTTCACGGGTGCAGAAAGATTTGTTGTCTTGTCACAGAGACACTTGGTGAACCAAATCCATTTACATATTGTAAGGCCTAAATCAGCCTTAAAAACCTTTCAAAACCAACCATGGAATTTTAACTGTGCATTCATACCCTCCGATCTTTCCATGTTAACTTTGATGTTTAGTGTCTAATCACTGTGCATAATTGAATTATTACAGCTTGGTAGGTGAACTACCCAATGACCTATATTTAACGTTGGGCTCCTCACGGTCTATGTCATAGATACATGTAATATCCTTGTAATTAAACTTTTATAACTCCATATAGACAAGGAAGAACAACAACATAAGTTTTTTTGTCAGTTCTTCTTCTTTTGTTGTTGTTCTACCTTCTATGTATGGAGCTCAAGCTAACAAATCATCCTGGTCAACACTCTTTGCTTTAAATGTGGAGGCCACAGAACTTGGAAAAAAGAACAGAGACTCAAAAAAAAATTAAGGAACAATATTATCATTGTCTATAAAATCTGTTGTGTCTAGAATACAAAGCAAGACCCTCCATTCATAGAAAACTGGGAAGAGTCATGCAATTAAGAATTTGGTTGGCAGATATACCAACTAAGGATTTGATGTATTACCTAAGTGAACTTAAACCAAGTATGTACACTTTCACCCCACTTAGAAAGTGGTAGAAAAATTTCATCATAATTTTCTTCAAGAGCACAACCATTAGCTGGAGAAGTCAACTCAAAAGAAGAAAAATCCTATGAATATCAAGATTCCAAGGGGCATGCTCATAAAATTTAACACTCCTAATGACTAACTGATGTGTATCTGGAACAAGAAATTTACAACCTTTAACATATTCTGGGTAGACAACAAATATGAAAACCATACATTGTATGTACGTTGCCTTGCATTTTTATTTGGGGGTTTGGGCCCAACATTGCATGCAAAGACTCTGGGATAGCCAATAGAGGGTTTCCATCCTCTCAAGGGTTCTTCTGGGGACACCCCCTGGATAGCTTTTGTAAGGCATATAATTTTTAACACATTTGGCATAATTGATGACTTCAGCCCAAAACTTCCAGCAAGGACCTATGGAATGGATCATGCAATTTGTCATCTCCATCAAGCTATGATTCTTCCTTTGTTGTGGATAGTAGGGAATAGTATGTTGTAGGGCCTTTTCCTACCTTCATTAATCACATGAAGTCCACTCTCCATCAATAGTTCAACATGAAATACCTGAGGCTCCTTCACTACTTTATTGAGATACAGATCACTTGGTCTGCATCTAGGATAAGAATCTCGCAAACTCAAGTTTGCCTTGGATCTCTTTAGTAGATTTCATATATTGGATTGCAAATCAACACCCACCCCCTTTTCGTCAAGGGTCATGTTTTCAACCAAGTGTTTCCACTCCCTTGGTTGATGCTATGTGGTATCAACAACTCTTTCAGTTTTCATCTAGGATAGGCATATCACAGTTCAATTGTGCCTTTGATCTCTTTAGTAGATTTCAGAGATTGGATTGCAAATTTACACCCACACCCTTTTTGTCAAGGGTCAATTTGTCCAAAAAGTGTTTCCACTCCTTTGGTTGATGCTATGTTGTATCAACAGCTCGTTGGAGGCATTTTGTACTTGACTCATAATCGTCTAGATATCTCCTATGTAGTTGGTTGGTCTCCCAATCATGAACGAACCGCAGGAGCTTCATTAGAAATCTGCATTCAATATTATTCTAATGGTAATGAAAATTTAGTGGGTTATATTTGTTAAACACACATTGGCAGTCAGAACAATATGAAAGATAAATCATGCAGTATAATTTTTATTAACAAGAGATATACATTTATAGTACAATATGTGACCGTTGGGTTTCACATCCCAAGGTCTCTTGGACTCCTTTTGTCCATTCGGCTTCCACACTAACCCATTGAGGATTAGGTGTCCAACATTCCCCCCCTTAATCCGAAGGGTTATGTATGAGTCCAAGAAGAGAGCTGTAATACAAAATGTGCAAAAAATGCAGGGCAGCACTAGGCTGAATGTGCTCTATGAAATGTTGGTATAAAGGGTAGTGGTTTAAGGATGACCACTAACACTGGAATGCTTAGTGTAGTTCCCGGAACTCTTCCAAAACTGGCAAGAAGCTGAAGTCTTCTGCTAGAGGAAGTGATCCTATTGTTTTAAAGAGGGAAACCTTCAACCATAAAAGGGAGGTCTCACCCCGCATAAAAGGTAAAACTTCAACCTGAAAAGGGAAGTCTCAACCTATGATGGTTTAAGGATAACCAACAACTCTGGAATGCTTAATGCAATTCCTGGAACTCCTCCAAAACTGGCAAGAAGCTGGTGTCTTCTGCTAGAGGAAGTGTTCTCAATTTTGTTCCTGGAATTCTTCCAAAACTAACAAGAAGCTGAAGTCTTCTGCTAAAGGAAGTGTCCCAGATTGCCAACTGAAGGCATGTTCATGGGCATCTTTGTCTCTGGCTACAACTCTGAAACTGGTGTGGCAGGTTGTGGCTCAGGCTCGCTTGATGTGACTTTGAGGCTTGTAGATGACCATCATTTCCCCCCTGTCAGATACAAGGTGAGATGATGGAGAAAACTCAACTGCAAGACTGTTCAATACTCTGGAACAAGTTCTGACATGTGTTTGGAATATCTTCTTGGCTGTTGATTCCCATTTCCAAGAAGCGATCCATCCAAGATGAATCTTTGTTCTTGCAGGACGTTTGTTTCTGAAGCATCTGTGTGAAGAATGACTTGGTTTTATGACAATGCTTACATGGATGAAGATAAAAACAGTGATCTTTCAAATGGCCAACTCGGTCACAGTGTTGGCATTTCATGATCTGTTGTTGTTGTTGTTGCTGTGGAAGAGGGGCAGAATCTGGAACAGCTGGAGGTAAACTGTCATGAGGAGCAGGTGAACTGTCATGAATGAATCCAACATTCTAAAACTGAATGGGCTTGGCATAGTCTGGAATATGAAAGGACAAGTCCTTGTCATATCCAAGACCAGTTCTGTGCTTGTTGTGGACAAGCTGTTCCCAAGGTCTGATGATGGGATTGGGAAATGCAGACTGAGTTTCTGCATCTGCATGTACGACTACTGCTTTATTTGAATGAACGGTAACATTATTGACTTGTTGTTGATGGGTTGCAGTCTCAATGTTCTGAACAAAAATAGGTTCAGAATGATGTCTATTTTGATGTAGCTCTTATTGCTGTAGCTGTGATTCAATATGCAAAAAATCAATCTTTTCCTGTGCATTTTGTAGACATGTCTGAATTTTGAGAGAGATCCTATGCTAATTTGTAATGTGTCATCAACAGTAGATTGTATAAGAGTTTTCATGAACTCTAATACTTCACTGATTCTGGCCATTTTTCTTCAATGTCAGATTTACACCTTAAAAACTGATCACAATTATTACTTAATGCAGAAAAGTAATATCCACTTACGGTATACAGCAATATCTTGTATAAATGTGCAGCAAATGAATCAGGGAATCAATGCATATATATGTAGACAGAAACTATAATGGGCTTTAAATACAATGCCACAATTGGGGCAGCAGCAACTGCAAACTTGCTTGAATCCTTCAAGTACTCTTTTACTTTCAAATCAGAAATGATGGCTATCAAAACTTCAATAATTATAACACCATGTCATGGGCATTGGAATGAATCTCTAGCACGTTGAAACAGCAGTGATAGACCTCCTTACATATACAAATACTTAGCAAACTGTATAGTGTTGGTCATATATACCATAGCATTTTACCATGACCTTTCAAGAGCCTTCCAACTATGCACAGTTTCAGGAAAACCTCCAAGAGATTAGAGAATACTCGCCCCTGTATATGTAGCCAATTATTAAGGAGATTTGACTCTTTGACAATGATAAAATCTGCCCACAAAGGCCAACTCGAACACAAACTGATAGAACTTGATTTGAAGATGCTTTGAAACCAACTTTTCCTCTTGAAATAGGCTCCTCTTTGTCTAGACAGCTGTAAATATAGGAGCCTGAGCCACAACCTCCTGCACTGGAATTTTCTCAACCACCTCCACCTTCAACAGATGCCAAATGATGAAGAAATGGTTCAGAATATTGAAATTCTTTCTGAATTTGTTGTAAAGAATGGGCCTGAATTTGAAAATATGGCTCGGGCTAAGCAAGCAGGTAATCCAAAGTTTTCATTTTTATTTGATGGAGCACCCAGCAGTGATGCGGCAATTGGATATCAGTATTTTCAGTGGATGAAAAAAAGTGGGAACTGCAAATAACTACAAGTGAGCAGGTGGAAAATCAGGGTCAATCTATACAACCATCAGAGACACCTATGTATAGCCAACAATCAATAGTCATGCAACTAGAGTATGCAAAACTTCTGATGAACAAGAAAGTGGGAATTTATTTCACAACTCGACTATACAAGCTGCTAATGGTGGCGAGAAAAATGAGTTAATACCTACAAATATATCTTGGATGGATAGTTGGCATTCAGATCATCCGGGAGAAATTCGACAAACAACAAAGTTTGATGACCAGCCAGGACTTGATGGCTGCAAATCTTGCCCGTAATCATATAGGGCCAATATATGAAAAACAGTAAAATGCTGCAGATTAGTGGATTTGCTCGAAAGAGTCAATCTCGTTGATACCAAAAGGCCTGGAAATGACTCCCTGTCGGATGCTGCAAAACTGAATGTTCTTTGCAAGATAGAGCCACCACCACCTCGTGAGACCTAGACCGACTCGAGCTCTGAATCATTCATTCATGCCACTGATACCAAATGGGCAGCGTTAAAGTGCTGAAGCCGTCCCTCTCTCAACGCTTTCTCCAATTATTCATATGTGACATTGATATCTGGAGCTCCATAAGGATTTTAAATCTTCACCAGTGATTGACTCTAACCATGTCCTCTTCCCCTTTCCTTTCATTATTTATTCAGGAAAATAGGCGCTAACAAATCGATGAATCACTGCTATATTTCCCGTGAAAACGTAGAACAAATCTATTTATATATCCACGGGCTTTAAGGCGACTATCCACAGGCTGGATTTCGATTGGGAAGGATCGATCGAATTAAAGGTGGACCGAACTACATTTCTGATGGACGGTCTTCTCGATCATAAAGCGGAGCCGTGCCGAACTATTGTTCTGGCCTTTCCGTTTTCACAACTCTCCAAACATTCAAAACTGGATTTTCCAAACACCTGAAAAAGGAAACGCCTGAAAGAAATTTGTGTAATGTGGGTGCTCCGATACCATACTACAAGGCAGGCATCAAATAGCTCTGCCAATGGCTATGGGAAAACCTGAAATTCTCCAATGATTGAAAGCACAACAAATTAACCAATTCAAAGTTTCCGCCCTTATAATTGTTCAAATTGCGAGACCCATGTCCAAGATTATGCTGAATGATCAAATCCCAACAACTCACAACACGAATCAAACAAACTTATTTGTCAACGTAAGTCCAAGATGCAGGCTTACAGTTTCTTTGCACAAATACAACACAGTTGATTTCTTCAACCTACAAAAATCCAGGAACTCTCGATTCCCAACACTAACCTTCCGTTTACAGAAAGAAGGGAACCCCACGTTTCCTCTCACTCACAACAATCAATACCGTCATTGACCCGTCCTCACAACTCGGTATGAAGTTATAACAAGAACAACAACTATGACCAAGATCATCCGCCAAATAATCTGCCAAAATTGTTGCCCTCTCAAACAATTACACCATCAGAACTATTTATTTGTCCAAAGCCTTCCAAAGAATCAAGCCCTCAATTCTGATGATTCTCCATTGATTCTGAAACAAAAGAGCAAAGCAAAGACAGGTTGAAGTACCCAGAATTGTCAGCGTACTGTCAAATTCTTGCATATACAAAAGCGGTGTATACCAAAAACCGCAGAGCCCCTTCAACGCATCTGTCTCCCACGCATATACCACTCAATAATCCGTTGATACTACAAATGCTGTGTTAATAATGGGATAGTGTTGCCAATCAACAATTCAAACGCATATACCAGAACAAATACCATGTCAGTTCAAATACCATTCAACGTATACCATTCAAACGTTAAAGCAATACATGTATCTCATTTAATATCGAACCATAACGTATTCAAACTTCGAACATAACGCATTAAACAGGAGCTGGACCTTCATCGATGGTGGCAAATCTCTACAGTGGCACCGTCAGGCCTCAACGCTAAAATAGGAAATGACAGTGCTATAATAAATTGACAGTATGGACAGATGTGCAGTGCTGGTAGAGGCAGGTTATTTTAGATTTGAGGGGAATAACGTAGAGTCAGAGGTCAGGTAATGCAGAACTGACATATATATAGAGACCACAAAACAAGTGGCTCAAACTGGAGCAGGACCAGCAATCGCCCGCTCTGATACCATGTTAAACACACATGGGCAGTCAGAACAATATGAAAGATAAATCATGCAGTACAATTTTTATTAACAAGAGATATACATTTATAGTACAATATGTGACCATTGGGTTTCAAATCCCAAAGTCTCTTGGACTCCTTTTGTCCATTCGGCTTCGACACTAACCCATTGAGGATTAGGTGTCCAACAATATTGACTCTGATTAGGTTGGAAATCTTGATTACTGCAAGTCCAACTCTGTCTATGTCATTGGCTCTGGTCTTGGTTTTTGGTCTAGAAAAGAGCAATTTGTCAATGCCCTTCCCCCTATGGATGAAAAATATCGTGGTGTTGATAGTGTCTCCACTGAGTCTATTTGGATTAAACATATTTTGACCAAGTCTAGTTTTCAACAAGAGAAAACTACTCTAATATGCGGCGATAATCATAGTGTTATCCATATTATCAAGCACCCAGTAGAGCATCAACTTCCCAAACCTATATAAGTCCATATGCATTACATCCAATAGTTTATTAATGGTAGGATTATTGATTGCAGTATTGTCACACACTAAGATGCAGGTTGATGACATCTTCGCTAACCCTTGACAAAGTCTCATTATGTTCAACTTCATACCTTGCTTGGAGTGAAGGAAATTGTCCCTAAGGTGCAGGTAATCTCACTCCCCATCTCTGATTTTTTTTGTTTTGAACACTTTCTACATGGTACCTATCATGCCCTTGTAGCCATGACCCATTTTGAGATTAAACATATTTTCCCTATGTCCCTAGGTTGCACTTATGATGGGGCATTGGTGTACATACATCATGTAGTTAAGTATTTAGATTACAGTGTCTAATCCTATGCATATTTGACTTGTCACTAATTGGTAGGTGAACAAGCCAACCACCTATATGTAATGCCAAGCCCCTCTCATTGTATTATAAATACAGGTGTTCTCTTGTAATTAAACACAAGACATATCTTGTTTCTGTTAGTTTTTCATTTTCTGTTATTATTATGTTTTGTATGTATTGAAATATTAGGATTGCCATTGTATCATAATAGTGGAGATTATTCAGAAAATTAATTGTTTTTTTCAAGTATCTTTCCATTTTGAATTCTTTTGAAACCTTTTGTTAAGACCAGAGACAACCAAAAATAGAATTGCTTGCAAATATTGTAAAATTGGTAGTGCCAAGTTCTAACCAGTACCATTTTAGAGTCCGTTTACTACCATTTTGATGTCGCACCTAAAGTAGTCACTAAACATTGCAGTGAAAGTGGACTTCAGAAGTAGCTTTCTACAAGTATTTGCACATGATCACTAAGGAATACTAGAAGAGAACTTCTTCTCAATGATGTTGTTAAAGTACATGTTTGTACTTCTCAATGAGAAAATATTATAAGCCAAAATGGTGTTCCAATAATAAATCTACAATCCCATGCTTGTTTAGGGGTGCACACAGATTTGTTGTCTTGTCATAGAGACACTTGGTGAACCAAATCCATTTACGTATCGTAAGGCCCAAGTCAGCCTTAAAAATCTTGCCAAACCAGCCATGGAAAACATCCTAATTAATTTTAGTTGTTTTTTGTAGACCATATGAATTGTTGAATATAAAACTAAACATTGTGTTGTCCCCCAATTCCATCTGGAGAATGATTATCCCCTATTTTTTCCTAGGCTAAAAGGGAAGTTTTTTTAATGTATGTAAGAAACTTTTCTAACCAATATATGTATAATTCAAGGAAAGGAATAAGAATTGGTATAGTGTACAGGATAAAAAAATATGGTTTTCATAGTTAGAGTTGAATCTCAATTGGAACCCCTAATAATTAATAAATTACACAACCGCATATGACTGCTAAAAAATCACATCATTAATAAAGAATTAATACGATTACCTAATGTTAGATAACATGAGAAACATTGCATAATTTCCTCGCCATGTATCTTCTTTTGCAATCTTCTTGTCTTTATTCTCTCATTGCTAGACCAAGCTCTCCCTTACTTTCCCCCCCTCATCATACCTTTTCTCTTAATACCCTCTCTAGGCAATGATATTTTCTTTCTAAGAAATTCATCTCTTATTCAACAACTTCTCCCAATGCCTCATCAATGCACCAGGAGTGAATGAGGGGTTTCTTACTTTCAGGATCGAGGGAGCTCTAGAGCCCAACAAAGAGCATCAAGATTTTCCCAAAGGTATCTAGCCAATACTCCAAAATATATTAAGCAGAAATTGCTTAGGTATAATGTGACATAGCTAGGGGATGTCGTTGTTTGACAGACTTTGAAGTGATTTGGGAAATAATTGATTGGGTTCCTGATACATGGCATGCCAGAGTTTCCTATACTCAATACATATGCATTTTTGACATCAATTATCATTTGAATCTCTTTCTTGGCCATGTCTTGCTAGATTAAAATAAGTCCAAAAATGAAATCCTTCTCATGTTGGATAAGTTACAACTAACAATGAGGAACTTAGAAAAGGGTCTAGGTCATATTGAAGAACATATAATTCTTCCCCTAGGATCCTAGATGTTCTCCTGGAAGTAGAGAGGAACCAATAGCGATGGATGCTTCAAAAAATTTCAAATCCAAATGAAAATTGCTAATAATTTTAGTTTTTTAAGTTACTTTTGTCAAATTTTTATTTCTAAGTTAGCTGATATATAAAACTTTCCATCCCTGTAGTATATTTTTTTTGTTTCTTTGATGAAATTTCAAAGAAAATTTGTTTGGATGTTGGAAAATTTATGATTTTTTCACTGGTTTGGTTTCCCAAGTGGAAAACCAAGGCAAACCATAAACTGCTATGATTTTTTTCTTCAAGGCTTAAATAGATTTTTACTTTACAAAAAAAAAAGGCATGAAAAGTATTGCAAAGGGGTTATTTTTTAAGGCAGTAGCAAAACATGGAAAAAGAAAGCCACCAATTTCCCAAACCATGTGGGCATCCAAACTAGTTGCAAGGATACCTAAAAATCTCAGAGGCTTTTGCAAGCAATAAGGCAGCTCAGTGGGCTGATAGGCCCAATGCTAGACATTGAAGAGGTAGAAATAATGGGATATAGCACCTTGAAGGTTGAAGCCTAATTGATAAACATGGATATGTCATCAAGAATTAGGTTATGCTTTGACCATCCCATACTCCTTATGAGCATACTTAGATCCCAACAAACCACAACAAATCCTATTGCATAGAAGGGGAGAAAGAATTAAATTTACTCTCTAGAATTCATATGACCATAAAGAGTTAGAATTTTTTTTTCCAAGAAGAGTAAAAGAAGAAGCTTTATCCACACCTAAAGATAAGATTGTTTTCCAGTAAGTAGAAGAATCCAAAGTTGTTTTGAAACCAAAACCATCTTATATGGCATCATCAACTAGAGAAAAACCACATAATGCAAACTCATGTGAGTAAGGTGTTCTTATTAAAGCCATACTAAGTTGAATATCAACAAATCAAAATCCCCATAAATCCACATGTTGGACACCTGGATTCATGGGCATGCAAGCTTGCATGTCTGACATGTGTCAAACAGCCCAACCCGAGCTACCCCTACATATACAATAGTTGGGGCACCAAAAAAATTCAAAAATCTATTCAGATGTGTTTGATGTGTAAGAAATGTGTCCCAACAGATCAATAAAGTGTCCCAACATGTGTTTGATGTAGCTCCTTATGTCTGCATGTATTATTTTTCTCCAGAATTTTAATATTTTTTTATTTCATATATATAAATAACTTTATATATTTTCACATCCCCTATGTCTTATTTTTAGGTTTCTATTTGTCCTTGTGTCAAAGGATGTAGCTAAGAAGCAATAAAGGTAACCATGCTAACCTGAAATCACTTCATAGTGTTTTTCTTGATTTAATAGTAGGGGATAATGTATTTAGAGGAGGTTGATGGATCATTTAGGAAGGATAGATAATATTCGAAAGCAATATTTGATCCATTGTAAAACTCCACCTTCATAGCCTATGTTGTAGTAAGCCTACCAAACTTATATTTGGGATCCTAGTGAAGCATCTCTCTTTGAAAGCACAAACAATACCTCAAGAAAATTGTTGAAATTTTTAGAAGTTACAAATGATAAAAGGATAGCCAAATATGCTATAATCGATCTGGAAATGGAGGGGTTACCAGCTTCTCTTAATTTAAAACTCCTTGACCATGCTTAGAAGTAGACAGTACACTACAGAAACACTCCCTTGAAATGTAGACCTTATTTTGAATGTGGAAAAATCAAGAAATTTCCCAACAATGGAGAAACGAGATGCATTAAAGACATACACCAACTCAAAGATAACAAGGAAGAATGCCAAAAATTTCAAAATGGCAGTTAAAGGGTGACAACCCACTTTAATATTACAAAGATATGAGGAAAGGAACAAAAGCATTGAGGAAGACATGGGAGAATAATTCATAGATATCAACCTAAGAAACAATAAGTCAAGTAAAAGCAAGCTTCTACTTAATATGAAACTGAACCCAATCCATAATATGAGGAGAATAAAACATAAGAGCACCCAACAATGTTTGGTATGGACATGTTTGTGCCAATTTTGTAAAAGCATCCTTTAGCTTCTAAGTGAAGAAAAGGATAATTGAGAAGAGCCATAAATTACATTGAACTAAGATGAAGAAATCAAGCCTAATATGAAAAAAATTATATAGCGACATAATCAACATGACAAAGCATAAATGTTTTTCCTAGATGAAGAATGGTGAAAATACATGGACAAACAATTAAAAACAAGATATTGATATTGGTTGATCAAGCTCTTCGTCGAGGTTCCATCTAGAAGTTAAGATAGGGAGGTAGCCACAATAATGACCTGGGTTCAAAACATCGTTTTCCCACATTATGTGTATGAATTGGTTGGCTTAACAACCCAAACTTTAATTTAAAGTGGGGAGAGAATCTAAAGATCATGGCTTATTTGATGTACACATTGACTGCATTCAAATCAAGTTTTGGGACAAATTTCTAGAATTAGTGATGTCACGAGGATATGAGTTCTCTTGTTCTTCGAGAGTGTAAGGTCTTTATATGGTAGAAGGATTTGAGAAAGAATATGCATAGAATCTATTTGCTCGCAGGAATGAGTGCACTTAATGCCACAGTGGAAGGGATCAGTGCAGAATCGAGGTTCATGAGATTGAATTGTGAAGATTCCCTTGAAGATATGAATTGCGACAAGTCCCTTTCTTACTTCCATTTATATTATGCAATGATATGTTTTCTTGATATTTAAAGCCATCGAAATTGATATAGCATGATTTGAGGCTTTGGTTTATTACAGTATGGTTGTTTGATAGCAAATTTTTTTCCTTAGATATGTAGAAACCATCAGAGCCAGTGAATGTTGATTACTGCTGAGCAAAGTGTTTAGAGGATGTAAAGAAATTTCATAATCTTGCAGTAGGGTCTAGGGCTTCATCTTTTGAACATTTGAAAGTTGCATGGTACTTATTTCATGAAGTGTATCATCAAAGGGTCTCATTGACAACATCGAATACAAAAGTGTCTTGTTGTAGTTATTGACCTATTGATTTTGACATATGTCAAAATTGAGGTTAAATAGATGGTACTTGAAAAATTGGTACAGTGAAGCAGAGCATGCTGATGCTAGGGTTTGTTGCAGCACATTAGTCTGCCAACCTATGATACTATCTGTAGTTTGGAATTAATCAGATTGATGGCATTGAGAGTTATGCTTGTGGAACATTTGATCCTTGATATGTATTGGATTCTCTCTAGACTATCTCGATTCTAGAGTGTGGCAGATGATGTTAGGAACAGTGCTAAAAAGGGCCAAGACTCTAAATCAAGATTACATAATAAACCCTGACATAAGCAGATTTGAAGCAAGCTACTCTAGTAGGTCCTGAAGTAGTTAAAATTTGGTAATAAAGGTCTCAATATGAGAAAACTTGAAAGTCTCTTTTCTTTTCAGTTAAGAGAGAACTAGCTCCTTTGTGCAACCCCTATAATCATAAGGAACGGTGATTGGATCCTTAGAAAGCCCATATTTTGTGATTCCTAAATAAAAGGGACCTTCATAAAATGGATTAGTAGCAATCATGAAGTAGATGATTGTCTGGATTGATGAAGGCTTAAGATGGAGCTATAGTATCCCTGGATGTATATAATATTTTAACTATGATGATATGTTATATCTCCTAAGCTTCATATGACTGTGGCTCATAAACCTAAGAATACTGACAGGAATGCTAGTAGATTTTAGATAGCTCAATATTTAGAAGATGTCATGACCTCGGGTGCCACCATTATCAAATAACAATCCTCTCATTGAGAGGGAGTTGATTTTTTAGAAAGGTCAAATTCCTATGCTCTACTTCCAAAGCATAGACAATTTATGGATCTTGCTATTTTGGTATATATCTTGCTACAATTTATGACTGCCTATTGTCTATTGTACTTTGTAGGGAATTTGAAATTCAGTATGAAGAAAAGGCATAAGCCAAAATCTTGGAAGAAAGGTTTGAAGTCTCCCTAATTTCTTACCTCAAGAAGATAGGACCATGATAGGATCCTCTCATTGATTACTGATGTTTATATCTAAGGATGAAGCTTTTTTTTTAAAGTTTCCTTCGAAATTTGAAGAAAATGAGTAAGAGACTAATTATTACATATTGAAGAGTTGTCTTTTGGACCTTCCTAGAAGTATGAAAAAGAGTAGCAATAAAATCATGGCTTGATTGAGTGTATTAATAAATTATCTACAAATTGGATGGATCTAATGATGAGCAGCCTGCCAGATAGATGCTTTGCACTCTGAAAAGACAAGTTTAGGTTGTGGTCTCCCTGAGTAAGATGGAGTATATTCAGTGAAATATTTTCTTCATAAAGATATACAAGAAGCAGAGGATTGCTAAGTGTTTCCTACTATATATACAACTGTATGCTGCTCGATGGAGCTATGAGGCTTCAAATGATCTTGTCTTGACTTTCAGAAAGTAGCTTGGTACTATTCCCTATATGAAGGGATCCTTGGTTAATATTGAACAATTAAGATCTAGGAACTTCTGGGGGCTTGTGGTACTTATTGAGCTATACGCAACCATAGGGTGAGTGGTTCACCTTCCCCTATTGTTGATGATATATGCATAGGATGAGTGGTTCACCTTCTCCTATGGAATATGAGCAAGATGAGTGGTTTAGCTTCTCCTACAGATACCCCAGTTAGAGATTCTTATAAGCATCAGTTGACATGTCGGTGGGACATGGTTCATCCTTTCCCCACATGTAGGATTTTTATTCCCTACGATCTATGATTGACATGTTGGTGGGCTGTGGTTCATCCTTTCCTCACATGTAGAATCCTTCCTACTATTATTGATTTGCATGCATGTAGGATGTGGTTCATCATTTCACTACTCAATGTTTTGCATGTCTGTAGAAGGTGGTTCATCCTTTCCCTACGAGTGGTTGTGAGTGGGATGTGATATTTTCTTTCCCTACTGGAATTATTACGTCATCCTACCCATGTAGTTCAGGACACATGGGAAGTACCTCTCATTTGGCCAATGAGTCAGAAAAAGTGGTTACGGACCATAGCACTACTGATGGATGCAGCGTGTAATGTCATACTCCCTATGACTAGGATGCATGGTGTTCAACAACTTGATCTGGGATCAAGGACTAACTTTTGTCAGTGGAGATTGGTAAGGTCTTGTGACTCACTCTTAATCACTTCTTCTTCACTATTACTTCATGTTTCTGCAGAGAAGATCAGAGAAGAACAATGATGATAGAGACGGTACATGATGACAGGATGGTATGATGAAGACAGATGGATTGGCAGGTGGAATTCTCCCTAGTTGAGAGGGATTGTTAAAATTGGAAACTAGGGCCAAATTACACTTTGGACAACCCAGTTGATGGAGATAATCATTCCATTGAATTCCTTTTTTCGAGAGGACAAAAATTAACCTAAAGATCATCGAATTTGGTTAAGTGGAAGTGTGATTTTGAATTTTTGTTTCTCCCATATAAAATTTTCAAGATTAGCCTCTCCTACATGTCAGCTCTCCTAGTCCAATGGTCACGTTTCTTCAACACCATCGAATTATATATAAGGAGGAACATTTCAATGTTATTTGCCTCAATGAAAAGGGCTCTAATATATCTGTGAGATAACCGCAACTTGAAAGAGATAGGAGGACATGTATTGGGTACACTTTTGGTGTGTTTTCCTTTCCATAGGTTTGATCTTGAAGCTGAATGGCGACCATAGGTTAGGGCAGTGAAGATTGGTGAGCTTTCTCCATTGTTGAAGTATGAATCTCCTTGTAGTCATTTCAGGAAGGCCACAAGATGTGTGAATCATGGAAAGAGGAGCTAAAGGATTGTTCTATGAAGTAGAACATTTCGTATATCCTAATCCCAAGTACAGTAGATATGGAACCTTGGTGAGGTTTGTTTGTGGCTTATTACCTCAGACAAATAAGGTCATATTTGCCTGAAGGAAGAACCGCAACATGTGTCTCTAGATCTGGGCTATTTAGGCAATATATCTTCAAGCCCTAACTGCAGATTTTCGACCACAGAACTTGTCAATTCTTTGACTAGGATTCACTGCTCAAATTTTGAGATTGTCTTTACCTCTTCATAATAAGCAAAGGAAGCTGCTTTAAGTGAATCAAGTCTGAGCTCTTTTGGAACCTTTTGAGTTGCTACTTTGAATTCTATTATCTACTAGATAGGGTAGAACTTGTCTACTATTATTTGAAGATAGAATTACAAACTTGTCTGGGTAGTATATTTGGCATATGGTCAGTGGTTCTAGTCATCATCTTGGAAATTCATCCTTGAAATTGATTGTACTCTCCTTCTCTCTCTGTTCTAAAAATTTGATGATTAATAATAAGAAGAAGATTTATCAAGGGTTTTCCCCATGTTGGGGTTTTTCCCTGTCTTGAGCCAATTTATTATGTCCCGTTTTGGCTTGTCTTCGTTATTTATTATACATGTTCTTATCTCAATTAATGTCATCATAAAAATGTTTCACATGATTCTGAATGAGTTAATAATTGGGCTAATGAGGTATTGAAGCTTCTGTCTTGAGCAAAGAACATGTGATCCTAAATTTAATAGTAAGTGACAATGTCGAAATTGCAGGTTGGTCTCCAGTATGAGGATAGGTTGGAGGGGTTGTCCAACTATAGTGCATGGAAGGAAAGGATCAAGTTGGTATTGTGGGTCAACAAGATATGGAAGTTTGCCGACAAAGACATCAAGAAGCCAACTGACCCAAAGGAATTGGAAGTGTCCAGGAAGAAAACTACACATGAGATGTGGATGGCTCTTCAGAATTTGTTCCAGATTAAGAATGAAAACTGGGTACTAGTATTGGAGGATAATTTTAAGTCCACCAAGATGATATAGTGTGAAGGAGTGACTTCGTATCTAACGAGATTGTCTAAGGTAAAATATGAGTTTGATGTCATCGATGTGACTATTTAAGATTGTAATATGGTGAGGATGGATTTGAAAGGGTTCATAGAGGAATGGAAGCCCTTCATCAAAGGGATTGTTGCTAGAGAGAGGTTTCCAAAGTGGAATTGGTTATGGGACGACTTCATTCAGGAGGATTTGTGAGACGAGGATCTTCATCCGAAGAAGATGGCTTCAGATGATGACATGGAATTTGCATCGCAAATGAAGGGTAAGCAGAAGAAGGACTTGAGTAAAGTCAAGTGTTTCAATTATGGCGAGATGGGGTCATTTTTCATTGAGATATATGATGAAGAAGAAGGGAGATGATGAGAAGAAGAAAGGGAAGTGAGTCGTCGTTGTTTCCACTTCTGTTGATATAGATGCTCCCACGAGGAGATTGGAGGAGGACGAATTTTCTATGATCTCTCATTTTTTGCAGGGTACTATCGATGAGGATGGATGGTACATCGACAATTGTGCTTCAAAACATATGACAGGATCACAAAATATTTTGGAGACTCTAGCTAAATGGGACTCAAAGTTGCACATGGTGTTGGGTGGGAAGAGTTAGAAGGAGATCCAAGGATTGAGATTTGTTCCATGTAGGATGGAGACAAGATAGGTGATGCGATTTTGCGATGTATTGTTTGTACTAGGACTCACATATAGAGGCTCTATCTTTGCAGGTGGAGTTAGAGAGCATGGTCTATATAGTGTGACAGGAAAGCCTATGGATCATGGGAAGAAGAATCAGGAGGAGGTGTAGGTGCAGGCTTCAAAGGTACAGGGACAACTTCCAGAGAGGAAGGTCTAGGTTCTAGAGGCTCAGAGGGAGTCAAGTTCTAGCGGAAGATTGCAGATTCAGAGGGAGACTTTGCAGCCCAAGAAGAGCGCGTAGTCAGTTGGGAGCAAGGGTGCTTCCACATCTACCAAGAAGGAATCATGGAGGGATTGGAAAATGATACAGGAGAAGAAGAAGAAGCAAGATACTTCCAGTGACAGTGAAACTTTTGAGAGAGGTGTAATTCATTCTACAACGATTGTTGTAGTGGTGAGCGCCAAGAGTTGGGCGAGTGTTGTGAGTAATGATGATGATGATGAGTTACTTCCTAGTCTTGGAAGTACCTCCCTCGCTAAGAGGGACTGTTGATTTTTGAGTAGCTTGGGAGGTACTCCAAGCCCCGAGGTTCAGGGTTTGGAGGGGGGAGCACCACAAGAGTCACTTATGGGTTTGGATTGCCCATAAGTGATAAGAATCAATGATATTATTTGTAACTAGATTGTTGGGAAGGCATCCAGAGATTGTATTCAGAAATTACTACTGCTTAATAATAAAAACCCTCAGAGTTGTTACAGATGGGCAAGATCCTTGAGGAGTCCACCTCTCAGATCAATACCTTACTACAGGAGCCCAGATTAGTAGTAGCAGGATGGACCAGTATTAGTTGGTGCTGAGGAGTGCCAAAGTAATAGTTTCAATGACTAGGAGCATCGAAGACTAAGCAACCCAGAGCAGAGTTGGCAGAAATTCAATTGGCATAGAGTAGCATTAGTAGCAGTGCAGAGGCTTAAGAGGGTCAACACAGAGACTAGCAGCAGCCATACTCTAGCAATGAGATTCATCATACTGAACACATTTATTTCAATATTTGGGATTCTTTTTCGTTGTTGATGCAGTAGCAGCAATAGTTAGAGAAGGATGCAGTGTAGACGTAGTGTTGGCAGTGGCAGGGCCAACAACAACACAAATGCAGAATTTCAGAGGGAGTTGCAGTACGAATATAGTGTTGGTAGTGGAAAGGTCAACAACAGTATAGATGCAACATTTGCACAATAGTTGGTGGACATGATGTTAGACATTAGCAATGCAGAAGGAGATGTTATGGAACAGGGTGATGCTCTAGCAAGGTGTATTGCTAGAGCACATTCCTCTCTAAGGGGGAGTGTTGATTTATGGTAGCATCGGATGTGCTCTAAGTCTCAAAATTTGTAGGTAGGGGCTTGTTTATGGGTGGATTTTACTCAAACAAGGTTTTCGCAGGCCTGTGGAGCCATTCTGAAGCATGACACAATGATTAGAAAGAGGTCCAACGTCTGTACGGGGGCTAGAACAACCCAAAATTGCAGCATACTAGCATGGCCTCTCAAGAAAGGACTACCACATGTGTAGAGAGCAAGTCTGGGTAGAAAGAAAAGGGCTGGAAGTGATTGTGGCATGTAAATAGGCTCAGCTTTCATAATGACTTATAATTTATGATTTCATGAAAAGAAGAAACAAATGTATTTATTGTATTCCTTGCATCATGGGTTTTAGGAGCAAGAAGTGTTTTTCATAGGTCAAAGACTTCTTCTTGATGTCTTTAGGTTTTTTTGCCTTGTTATGAATATAATTAAGAAGTCATGAAGTCATGTTACACATGTCAAATTTACACTGCAAGACATTGTCACTATCTCTCTTGCAGTCGGCTAAAAGAAGGATAGTATTCTCCTTAAGATAATGTCGGCCTAAATGGCAAGCATAAGTCACTATATATATAGAGTAACCTCACCTCATAATCGTTAAGCAATTCGTACATCTCTGATCTGAAATAATACGAATCTCAGAGCAAAGAAGATAAGGGTATTATAGTGAAGAAGGAAGGTGACTACAAGTGCACAAATGTCTTAAGGGTTCTCCAGCTAAGCCTATCATCTAGGCGAAGGATCAAAGTCTATTCTAAGTCAGTGGTAGCTATGGTTAAGGGCTATATCAATTGTTGAATAGTGATAGAAGAAGACCGAAGATAGAGAGGCTATCTTGGACCAAAAGAAGAGATCCGTGAAGGTGGAGGATTGTGTCTAGTGTTGCAAAAGAAAAAAAAGGAGACCAAGACTCTACTAGTGACAGTGTAATAACAATGCGAAGAAGGACTAAAGTGATACAGTGTGAAGGAGAACGATTGTGAAGGTCAAAGAGTGCAAGAGATAGTGACAAGTGTCTTGATGAAGAATTGAGTCAATTATTTTGTCAAGGGTCTTGGTATTCGTCAATAAAAGAATCTATTCAAGGAAAATGACAACAAAATGCTATAACATTAATTATTTTTTATAAATCACCAAACTGTCAATAATAAATAACTGACATTTTGGAATTCTAGGATACTGGAGTCTATGGTTACTACAACTTCTTGGTTATTATGGGAGATGGAAAAGAAACTAAATACTCATGTGTTCATAAAGGCTCATATGAGTTGGTAAGTGACCCTTTGTTTATGTGCATTCAAGTATAATTATTGTGCAGGTCTCTGCAAATTTGACAAAAAAATGAACTAGTGCCATTGTTGGCTATGTGGGGCCTGACTCAGGTTCAGCGGTGAGTTTAGCCAAGAAAATCCCAGTACTACTGGCCCTTTCAGAAACAGTCCGCGGAGCATGGACTGAGGTCTCACTTGAAGTAGTATGGGAGGGTGTTGGAACCAAGTTTCCGCACCCTAGGGATGTCTTGATGATGGTTCTAGAGGTTCGCGATCCTAATATGTGTGTCTCATTGCTCTGCGCAGCTTTCTATTCCTCGCAACCTATGCGCACCTTTGTATTATTCCGATACGATCCTTACTGTGCTATTTTATTAGTGCTAACTTAGTTTGTGCGGGCCCAATATTCTTATTACTTGTTTCAACTTTCAGATTAGTGTGCGTACTTGAAAATAATATAAATGCATAAAGAATAACCAGAACATAGAAATATAGATCTATAAGTAGATACACAATATTTTGAAACAATCTTATCTTTATTAATACCCAAGTTTAGTTACAGACCTGACTCTGCCCTGCGCACTCAGCTGTGGACTCTACTGGGCCTCTGTGCACTTAGCTGCAGAGCCTCTACCTACTACTACGACTCAATACACTTCAGATTCACTTCTATCTTCTAACCATGCCTTCGCAACTATCTTTTACTTCTCAAAACTAAGACTAAATTTTCACTTAGAGCCTAGCTCTATTTATACAATCCCATGGTCCACGGCCAACACACTTTACATTAAATTACATTATCTTAGGGCAGACAACCCTAGACTCTCACACTCCACACCCACATTTCGCAGGGTCTTTACATTACACTTGACCGAAATTCGGGCTTCAAGCCGAGAAAACATATTATGGGAGGATCTGCTACCCAACAGGCCCCCAACACAATCATCGTCACTCTTCCCGAGTCACTCTGTTGGCATGGCGATCTTCGCATAAAGTGCATGCAGCAGGTCTCGTGCAGCTTGGTTGTCCACAGCACACTATTCTGCCACCTGTTGTACTTGTTGTACACAAATCTCTGAACTTTTGTGACCAGGGTCACATTCCTGTCCAACCGTATACAGTTCCTACATCTGTGCTAGCTTCCCTTCAATGGTAGCTATAACTGTGAATGCTTCATTGATCCATGGTTGGTTGCATGCTTTAAAGAGAGCTTCCTTTTGGTGCGCGTCATCTAATCGTTCCTTCAGTGATCTTTCCTACTTTAGTCTGGCGAGTCGTTGAGTAAGGGAAACCATCTGCACGGTGCCCCGGACACTGTTGTACTCCTGCTGCAACTCACGCGCCTCTGTCTCTAGGCGCTATAGGTTCAGGTCTTCTTGTAGGTGCGTAAGTATGGTTGGTGCTTGCTCCAACATCCTGGTGCACCCCTATGTCACCTAGCCAATTTTTTCCAACCCCATCTGGATAGCGCAGGAGCGTTGCTCTCTGACTTCTGGGGGTGTGGAGGGTTGTGCCTTCAATTGCAGCTTGGCGATTTGCAGGTTCAGCTCCAACTCAACCTTTTCCATTTCCTCCCAAGCCTCACGGACTCTGGCTGCCAATCTATGGACCTGCTCTGCCGCTAGTAGCTTTGTCGGCACGGCCAACTCTGGAACACTCCTGCATGCATCCGCTACGGCTTGCTCTAATCCACTAGCCTGCATAACCAACTCATCCCTCTGGATGCTAAGCTGGTCCATGTTGATTTTCTGCTCATGTAGGACTTGGATCGCTCGGCCTTCCTAGGCGTGGAGTTTGGTGATCACCCCATCCTGTAGCTGGTACAGTATTTCATGCGGCAGAGTAGCCAAGTTCAAACCGACGCTTGTCATGCTACTCATCACAGCCTGGTCATCCTCGCTTGCTGCTACTAACGCACCTTCAGGCAAGATGAAGGTGTTACCCATACAGGGTTGTAGTGGCTGTTCGGCCTCCTCGGTTCCTGCTGCGACATGCTGGGCCAGTGTGCTTGTTTAGGGGTGTTGTACCTGTAAACCATGTAGCCGCGCGTTGAACTCCCCTAACACAGTGCTCTGCTCCATCTGCAATCCCTGGAGCGCGTCCTACGCGACTTCCCAAATCGTCTTGTTGATACCTAATAGATCACCTTCTTTGAGCGTGATCAGGTCGATGGACGTCTTCGTGGCTTTCCCTTTCTTCCTGGGGGCTGTTTTCTCTAGGTCGCGTGGCTACTTGAGTTGTGCTGATGTCGTACTCGGATCTGCGTGGTCCTCCTCCCTATCCACTTCCACGATCTGCTACCTCGAGCAAATTTCCTAGCCTTCCTCGGCCTCTCTGGTGGGTGCAGTTGTGGTTTTTGTCATCTATGCTGCTGCTGTTGCATCGGTCGCCTTCTGTCGTGTGGCTGCTTCTTGTTCCTGGCGCTTCCTCTCAGCTAACTGCGCGAGGTGTAGCTTGGTGTCCTTCTTTCGTTGTTGTGCTGCGATCTTCTCCATTTCTGCCAAGTCCGAGGCGCACTACTTCAGAGACCATGACTCCATCACGATGAAGATCGCATCATCCGTTGCAATGAACAGAAGCTTCACCCATGTTCAAGCTAGATCCTTGCATGCACGAATATATAGGTTATGCATATCTTCCTTGAATTCTACAACGCTTTGAAGCTGTTATGAACTTTTGGGGACAAGTGCAGCCTGTAGTTGATCCATGTTTAGATGCTCGCCTCCACGAACACCCAAAACACCTTTATCTCGCAAATCTTGTTCGCATCTTTTGTGGCCCAGAGCGAGGTGTACCTCATAGCTTCAGGCAAGATACCCTCAGTACTGGGAAACTAGTTGTCTGCTAGAAGCTCCCCAGCAACCAACATGATGGATAAGAGAAACCACACATAGTGGAAGGTCTTCCCTTGCTCCTGGTCCTCCCTGCAATTCATCAAAAATTCGTCACATAGGAACTACGCTCAGATGAACTGGACCCCCTCTACACATTTCTTTACTAAGGCAATCACAAATGCTGGTACTTTGTTGGTGTAGCATGTCCTTATTAGCTTGCCGGCCAGCAGTTGGGTGGCTACGTGCACCCCTTGATGTTTAATACTGGCTATTGCATACCCCACATTCTCTTTTCTAGTTTATACTTGGCCTTCATAGCTTCTGTGAGGGCCAAGTCGCTACTTTTTCTGGCTATGGCCACGAGGTCATTTCCTTTGACTGGCAATCGAGAAATTCGATGAATTAGATCCTCTGTGATGGGAATTGTCTCCTTCAGCTAGAGATACCCATCATACACCAAACACAGTAGCTGCCTGATGACAAAAATGATGACGGGAACGCGGTGGTAGTGGGGTATCCATCGCAGATGGAGTAACCCAGCCTTCTCCACACTGCGCAACCATTTCTTCTTTATTAACTTCTTTGCGGCCACTTGTGGAACTTATCACTGTCCGTGAGGTCCCAATCTTTGAACTTCATAGTTAGTACTCGTCCGAACAGTGGACCTTCAAACCCTATATTGTTGGGGAGGAGCAAGGTCTGGAGCGCACTCTTTGTGGCTTCCACGTCCTTCAGTACCTTGGCTTTCCCCTTCCATGGGGGGATGTATGGAGGTAACTTCGTCACAGAATGCTTTTGGGAGACATCCTTTGCCTCATCGTCTTGTGCCTCAATTTGGGCAATCAAGACCTGCAAGTCTTCCTCCTCCTCCGCTGTTTCAATGGTGATGACTTTTCCCTTCTCCGCCATTGACAATTTGCCAAACCGTGGGTTTCTCGGGGATACCCGGACTGGCCCGGAATGGCCCCATCATTTGCTTTTCTTTTTGTGGTCGTAGTGTGCATGGTGATTTTGGAACTTTTGGCACAGGTGCCGCCTCTCCATGCTCCTCATGGGCCATACAGCGCTCCGTGGTAACTTTGGTGAACCACACTCTTATTCTAGAAGCTGTCATTGTGTTTATACTTGAGGATGGTAAGAGTACACAGCGCTCAATGCTTTGTACTTGCTCAATTCTCGAACAACCAAGTGTTGCCTTGGAGCTGGCCCTAGGTTTTTATAGTGACATTTGAATTTGAATCAACCCTTCCCCCCACTTCTGCATCATTAATGCCTTCTTGGTGGTAGATCATCCCAAATCTCATTCTTAATTCTTGTCTTAATTGCCTGCTTCCCGCTCCTTTTTGCCTTAAATTGAACCTCTTGTCATGAATAGTGACACAAACAGTCACCTTCCAACCTACCCACGTAGCAGCGTAGCCCCTTATGCGCAGTCGTGACCCCTATGATGACAGGTCCCACGTAGCCAACAAATCCCGGTACTACTTGTCCGCGGAGCACAGACTAAGGTCTCACCTGAAGTAGTATGGGAGGGTGTTGGAACTAGGTTTCTGCACTCTAGTGATGTCTTGATGATGGTTCTGGAGGTTCGCGATCCTAATCTACGCGCTGTGCTGCTGCACACAACTTTCTATTCTTTGCAACCTGTGCGCAACTTCGTATTATTCCAATCCGATTCTTACTGTGCTATTATATTAGTGCTAACTTAGTTTGTGCGGGCCCAATATTCTTATTACTTGTTTCAACTTTCAAATTAGCGTGCCTACTTGAAAATAATATAAATGCATAAAGAATAACTAGAACATAGAAATATAGATCTATAAGCAAATACACAATATTCTAAATCAATCTTATCTTTATTAATACCCAAGTTCAGTTACAGACCCGACTCTACCCTACGCACTCAGTTGCAGGGGTTCGCGCACTTAGTTGCGGACTCTACTAGGCCTCTACGCACTCAGCTATAGAGCCTCTACCTACTACTACAACCCAATACACTTTAGATTCACTTCTATATTCTAACAATGCCTTCGTAGCTATCTGTTACTTCTCAAAACTAAGACTGACTTTTCACTTAGAGCCTCGCTCTATTTATACAATCCCATGGTCTATGGACCATGGGTAAGCCGACACACTTTACATTAAATTACATTATCTTAGGGTGGACAACCCTAGAATCTCACACTCGACGCCCGCATTTTGCGGGGTCTTTACATTACACTTGACCAAAATTCGGGCTTCAAGCCCCAAAAACATACTACAGGGGGATCTTCTACCCAACAACTACATATTGCCTATTTCTAGTGCAGCTTAGATAGAAATCTGATTTTAAGAGGTGGTTCACTCCATTAGTATGCTGACTAATAGTTGGCAATTTTAAATATTGTAGAAGATTTTGGACAATTTATGATCTACTAAATTAATATGTTTGTTGCAAATTTTTCTTAATCACAAATTGTTGTACATCCAAGATAGTTGTCACATGGCTAGGATGACTAAGACCATTGTGCTTCTTACTCACCAAGCTAGCATTTCCAACTTAGTCGCAACTTGTCTCCTTACCTTAGTAGAGCTGTGAAGATTGGTGGTTGTACTTCAGTTACTAGGGTGACTGCAAGACTATGCACCTAAGTTTTAATTGATTGTTGGCATCAAGATGATTGAGCTCATGTTCTCTTGATCCATCCACACATACTAATTAGTTTATTTGAGACATACTGATAAGTTTCTTTGAGCCATGGCATGGGTTTTATTGTATTCATTTTACTTGACTCCAGGATCTCATATGTCATACATACCCCTTGGTGGCTAGAATTGTAATTATCTCTGGATAACTATGGGCCATGATCAAGTATCTTACCCACTATTAGATTAACAAAGGATAATAAGTAGCCTAAGATGAGTTATAATAAGTTCTTAGGTGAACACAACACAATATAGTTGTAGTAACCATAACTTGGTCAAGTTGTTGTAATCGAGGCAAGAATTGGTTGGGTTCCTGTTGTAGCGGCTACAACCACCCTCCAAAATTTTTCCTTAGCTTTGTTTTGGAGCCTCCCTACCAACCTTTCATAACACCTTGTCTTGTTTTGTCAAGTACACAAGCTTCAGTTTTTTTCTTGCATAAATACAGCCTCTCTGTCAAAGCTTGATGCATTACCCTCACAGGTTGTTCCTCCAAACTTGGTCCAGCTGCAGGCTGAGCATCTCCCTCAATAAATTGCGCAATTCTGGAGGGAAACCATCCTTCCCTCTAGAAATTGCACAATTTTGTCTGGCAGCCTGCTAGGCTCCATAATTGCACAATTCTGCTAGTCAGGCTTCATCGAGAAAATTGCACAATTCTTACCAACAATGCTGCTCAGCCCAAGAATTGTGTAATCCTGGGCAGCAGTTAGCTGCACTACCTAGAAATTGTGCAAACCTTCTAGACAGCCAACCCAGCTCCCACCTAGAAATACACTCTTTCTCCCAACAGTGGAGGAGCCTCTTGCATGTGCAGTTGGGTTGACCAGTTCCACCCAGGACCAAGGAAACTTGCCTTGTATGCATTGCTTTCTTTTTCCTAGAATAGAAAAAGGCAACATGAAAAAAGCATCCCTTGATTCATGGAGCTATTTTTAGCAGCTGGAGGTTACATGCAAAGTTTTTTTTAGAATCTTCACTCCAAGTGTCTTTTTCCTAGATTTGTGGCATGCATGTCATGAGCCCAAACTTATTTATTCAATGCATCAGAGCTCATTCTTTCACATCAATCTTGGAGCTCTAACATCTCACAGCACATCCAAGACTATTTGACACATCTATCTTAATTATTCACGGGTAAGTGGTCTCAACTTGTCTTTTTCAAAATTTCTGTCGTTTTTTGTGTTTTCATTTGTAAGAGTGTTGTTTGCTTAATTTCTTTGAATGCTTATTATCATTTACATGCATACTAGCTTGTACTAGCACCATTTCAGTTTTCATTGCTATCTCACTGCTGTCACATGCATGAAATTATTTTGCACGAACGGTCACTGATTCAGCGACTTGCTTCACCCACATGCATGTTATTCTATTTTATGAATATTTCATTCAATTTTTGCATGCACAATCAATCACTTCTTCTTTCACTTAGTATCACCATGCATTTGCTTTCACATTTGTTTTCAGTTGCCTGTCGGTGGGTCTGGGCAGCCTTGGCCTGGACTCTGCCTCACCAAGTCAGCATTGTGCAATTTGGGGAAGAAAGGCTCTATATTCCTCTCCAGAAATGTGAATTTCTGCCCAAGAACTATCCTCCAAGACTATTTTGCACATTGCTGAGGGACAGTGACTACTGGCCGAGAAAATTGCACAATGCAGTCACTGAGCTTGCAGTCATTGCCATCTGGAACTGCGGATTGTGCAATTCTAGTAGTCAACAGTCAGGATGGATTGCGCATTATGAAAATCCAGTAGCCAATCAACCTCCCTAGACAGTCCAGACTACGTTTTGCGCAAGTCTGACAGCTAGTCTCCCAACCTCCTAGAAGAAATTGTGCAATCCCTGTTTATCATTCCCCAGGTATGTGTTATGTCATTCCTCGAATTTTCTTTGGTTTTCACTGACAGATTTCTTGCCATGCATGTTTCTTTGTCCCCAAATATTTCAGGTCTTCATCTACCTCTCAACAGTATAGGATCAATGGCCTCCAAGAGAGCAAGATCAAAGGACACTGATGGAAGTGAAACTGGAGGAGCATTTGAGTGAATGCCCTCAAGTCTCTCGATCTATGAAGATACCAAGTTTTTTCTATACAAGGACATATGAAATGCCAAGAGGTTAATGAAGCATTTGCAAGAACTTTTAGGGAAGACCTCAAAGACCACCAGGGGTATGTGAACATTCACAAGTCTGGCTTGTACCAGATTGCATGTAGATATCTCGATTTCCCATGCACGGACATGATACACTGGATCGACTCGCACATTGATCCCGAGACGATGACTTTGAGCAGTGTCAGCGAGATGAAGATTGCAACCTTCTGGGCATAGGATTATGATGAGATGTATTAGATGTCAGAGCTCATGACTATCATGGAGACTTCCTTCAGCTTACCTAGCACTAGTGCCAACTCTAGAGACATTCTGAAGAATTGGGTAAAGGAGCCGACTAGATTCAGGATGACACCCAACCAAATCTATAAGACAAAGATACCGTCAAAGGCATATCAATACTTGGTCATATTTTCATGTCGACTGTATGGCCAAGAAAGCACAGAAACCTTCCTATAGAGTTGGGTGATCACGTTGGACCAACTGGATAGAGAGGGAAAACCATGTAACTGGTCCAGCATGTTGGCTCATCAGTTGAAGGAATAGGTAACAAAGGCTCGATAGTCACACGAAGGTATGCAAGTAAAGGTCTACATGTCCACCTACATCTTAGATGCAATCTTCTCCCAACAGGAGTTCCTGGGCTTGGGGTGGGCATGGTCACCAGCGGGACTGCTATGAACACTTATTGTAAGTTGTTGTCTGAATGCAACTTCAGAGGAGTTACCATAGGATTGTCTGATCATTTTTTCACCCCAGTTTACAAGATGATATTCGAAAAGGATCCACCCTGCATGTCGAAGGTAGCAATGGAGGCACTGATAGACATTGTTGATTGGTATGCCTCACCATCTGGCACCTTCATATGAATGTTTAGTGTAGAGAAGCCCCTGCACATTCTACCGAAGTTTTCCTTCGACATACTCATCATGTAGGAAGTAACGTATCACATCTCGATGGGATTGAAAGCTAGATTGCAATGGAAGAAGAAGCCACCTTGGCCCACTCTTCCATTGCATATTGGGTTATACGAGATCTGGAATTTCAAGCAAGTGGATGTCAAGGCATAATAGATGAAGAAGTATCCATTCGACCTCTGAAGTTACAATTTGCATGACCCACATTGTCTTGTGAAAACTCATTGCACAAGAGTACAATTCAATTGGATCACTGGGGCATTTCATTGGGTAGAGGAGGACCCATGGAGATATTGCTACAGTTTCTCTAGACCCAATTAACAGGTTAGCTTCACTGTGGAGTGGTTAGCAAAGCAACGTGAAGCAGCATCCCAAAGAGCACCAACAGTAGAAGTAAGCATACCAATGCATGACAACGGAAAGAGGAAGATTGTCGATCGCATGGAGGAAGAGAAAAGCTACAAGTTTTGAGCAGATCCACTTGTGGAGAAAGAAGCTTTGGCTATAGAGGAAAAGAGGCAACAACACGACAAGCGAATCACACAAAGGCAGAAGGAGAAGAGAAGAATGGAGGAAACAAAGAAGGACTTGCATGAGCTGAAGGAGCAACTCCAGAAGGAACAATAGCTACAGAAACAGGAGAGGGATGTGCAGCAGCAACAGGTACAACAGGGGGCGCAACATGTGCAAACAAATGAAACAATGCTCGTACAGGTAGTGGACTCATCAAAACAGCTGGCATCAGGTAGACAGGGTGAACCATCGCAGGAGTATGACTTCACTCGTGAGATAGAGAAAACAGTTCAACAATTGGATACGAATATGGAGCAACATGAATTGGAACAAGACATAGACCTTATGCCTCATCACCATGAGGTCAACTTACTCACTTCACTGCACCTCAAAAATGAGAAAGCCTCAAGTGGCCAAGGAGGCACTAAGATGATTGGAGATCAGTCGAAAGGAGAGATGCACAACATCTCATTCGATGAGTCTCAACATATAGTTGTGCAGTCTCATAGAGTTTCGACTCCGAATGATCATACATCTTCTGCTCAAGTTGAGGAACGAGTGATTGTGTCTGACATGTGCAAACATCCAACAACCTTGGCCAATGCTACCATAGTGTATGCCAAAGCCACTAGCTCAAGTGTTCACTTTCTGATAGCTGAGAATGAGCAAATGGCTAAGGAATTACAGACGACCAAGCAAGGAGGAGAGTTGGTGACAGTGTCCACCCAAGTTGAATTGAATACGGCAATATTGGATGAATTATTGTCTCTTAACATAGTTTTGTGAGCATTGTACTCAAAGTTTGTTATCGTGCATAAGGCAGTCATTCATCTCAATGGATGGCAGTAGTGATGTGCTAGAAGACAATGTATCTTGGCAAACTTGCATACTTCTATTGACTACATGCAAACATGGATGATGAGATACAAGGGAGTCCCGCTTCACTTGCTTAAGAGGATGAGGGCCAGTGCAGTTGAGCTAAAGGCACATATTTGGAGTCAGATCCAGAACTATGAAGAGCTCCCACAACTCATCACAAGTATACAGGCTTCCCATGCAGTGTATTCAAGATTATGGATGTTGTGGTGTGCTCACATGCGATCCCATCTATTGGGACTCTCACCTAGGTGAAGACAAAGGCACAGGTCTGACTAGAGCCTGACTCATACTTCGACAAGTTGATGTGCATTGCCACTGGCCCATACTTGCCCATCAGTGCAGACATCATGCACAAGTGTGTTTCTAGTACGACCACATTAAATTCAATGATGTGCATGCTTTTTGAAGAGTTGGACAGAGGAGCCTGAGCAGTGTACCCAGATGCTATGGAGGCAAGAGTTAGGTTCCAAAAAGATGTCACCTTGGAGCACATGGACACCATCGTAGACTACCGGTCTTGGCATCAATATGTTATTGTTGATATTTGCAAAGATGTTGAAGAGTTGGACTTCCATGGTTGTCTAATTCATAGTGATGTTTAGCATGGCTTGCTCGAGCTATTTTGTCTCACATGGGTACATGTGCATTGTAATTTAATGTCTTGTCAAGTGTAAGTCAAGTGTCAATAGTTGGATGTAACAGTCATAGAGTAGATCAAGAGTCATGAGGGTAGATGAACTGTCACAAAGGGGAATGTCAAGGGTCACCCTACCCTTTGATATAAATAGTCCTTCATAACTCATTGTAAAGTATTTTGGTCAGCCAATCTTCTGATAAGACTATCTTGGAGAGAGCTTGGACAATACTGTAATGAGCCTTGGCTTCTCCACTGCACAGAGCTAGTACATCTCTTTGGAGGAGTAGGCAGTTGTGGCTATAATGTTCTGCTATCAGAACTAGTGGTTGGACATGGATTTATTGTATGACTGGAACTTAAACTTCTTAATATAACAAGAGCCAACACGTTTCATGCATATGTTGTATTGTATTCTATGCTATCTAGTTTACTCTAAATGATATATGTATCTATTTACTTACGCATGTATGTATAGCTATCTATGTATGTATGTATGAATCTTTCTGAAATGTTTTGTTGGTTTAACCATCACTTTGGATTTCTAGATAACTTGCCTTCCATGTTGTGGTACATCTTTGCTCATGTGTTCCCTTCTTAACTGCGTGTTATCACAGGTTTCCAAGGGGAGCACTCATCTGAACTGTTGTGTGTTAGAACCTCTCATGCACCTTCCGTGCCTCACTGCAGTTGTCACACCCTTGCTACCAACAGAGTTATCTTACTTGCCTTTATGTGAAATTGTGGTTAAGGCGTTACTGTATGACCCACTGCTGGGACTCCTACACTAAACGGTCTGAGGTCTAATTGGGACTTCTTACTGGGGAGATCCCCTAACATGTTAGCGGGTCTAGCACTGTCAATAGTTCCTAAGTCCCAAAAAAAGTAAGGGTAGTTGTGAGGAAATGATAGCTAAGGATTGTTAGGGCATGCAAAGGAATGAAAAGGCATGCTAACACATGTTGAATAGTGTTAATGCATATTGAGGAGTGTTTGGGAGTGTCAAAACATCACAAGGGAGTACTAGGTCAAAATGCATGGAAATGAATGAATAAGAGTGTGTGCTAAGGATTGTCAATGAATTCTAGGTTTCTCAAGGATAAAGTGTGTTAGGACAAGGTCAAAATAGGACTTGTAGGAGGAAAGCCTATGGTTACGCTAAGGGGTTGGAAAAAGTAATTTCAACCAAGGCATGTTAGAGTCCCAAGGCATGTCAAGGAGTGCTAGGGTGTGCTAGGGAGTGCCAAAGCATGCCAAGGAATTAAAGGGATGCTAACACGTGCCACATAGTGCCAAGGGATTATTAGACATGCCAGGTGTTATGGCGTGTCAAGATGTAAACTATGTTTCTTAGTTGTTTTATGGCCATAGCTAGATGTGAGTCTTGACTTGGTAAATTGTTAAGTGGCATGAGTTGAGATTGTACATGAGTAACCTAAGATGAGTTATAGGAATTTCTCAGGTCAACAAGGCATAGTCTAGTTTTAGTAACTGTAACTTGGTCAAGTTTTTGTAGTTGAGGCAATACTTGGTTAGGTTCCCAAGTATAAAAAAAGTAAGGTTAGTTGTGAGGGTATGATAACTAAGGAGTGTTAGGGCATGCAAGGAATGAAAAGGCATGCTAGCACATGTTGGAGAGTGTCAATGCATGTTGAGGAGTGTTAGGGAGTGCTAGGGGAACACAAAGTAGAACTAGTTCAAAATGCTTGGAAATGAATGAATAAGAGTGTGTGCCAAGGACTGTCAGTGAATTACAGGCATCCCAAGGATGAAGTGTTTTAGGAGAAGTTCATAATATAAATTGCAAGAGGTAAGCTTATGGTTGTGATAAGGAATGGACAAAGTAGTTTAAAGAAATGGATACTTTGGTTTGGGCACAACATTATTTTTCAATGACTTGGTTGAGTTCCCAAGTCGAAAAAAATGATATTTATGAAGGCATGAAACCTAGGGAGTGCCAAGGTGTTCCAGGGAATGCCAGGAAGTACGAACACATGCTAGACAATTCCAAGGCAAGTTAGGTAAGCCATGACATGCCAAGTGCTAAGGCATGCCAATATGTGCCAAGTTCTAGGGTTTGGCACTAATGAATTTTAGGTTGTGTTAGAGCTAAGTGCTAGGGAAACACAAGGGAGCACTAGTTTCAAATGCATGGAAATGAATGGATAAGAGTGTGACGGGGAGTGTCAACCAACTCTAGGTGTGATAGGTGTCAAGGAGTGATAAGAGGTGCTAGGGAGTGCAAAATCATGCTAGGGAATGTAGGGAATGCCAACATGTGCCACATAGTTCCAAGTGATTGTTAGATGTCCAGGTGTTATAGAATGTCAAGATGTAAACTATGTTGTTTAGTTGTTTTACGACCTTTGTTGGATGTGAGCCTTGTCTTCTTAACATGTTAAGTTGTATGATTTGAGATTCGACATGTGTATCCTAATACGAGTTATAGGAATTTCTTAGGTGAACAAAGAATAGTCTAGTTGTAGTAACTATAGCTTGGTCAAGCTATTGTAGTCGAGGCAAGATTTGGTTGGGTTCCCAATTTGCAAAAAAAAGAAATGCTAGTTGTGATGGCATGATAACTAAGTAGTGTCAGGGTGTGCCAAGGAATGAAAAGGTGTGCTAAGGAATGAAAAGATGTGCTAATAAATGTTAGACAATGTCAATGCATGTCGAGGAGTGTTGGGTTGTGTCAGGGCACCACAAGGGAGAACTATGTCAAAATTCATGGAAATGAACAAATAAGATTGTGTGTGAGGGAGTGTTAGTGAATTCTAGGTGTCCCAAGGACAAAGTTTGTTGGGAGAATTTTAGAATATGACTTGTAGAAGGCAAGCCTACAATTGCGATAAGGTGATAGACAAAAATCACTTTCAGACAAAGGAAGACTTTGGGCTACGCACAACACTATTTTTTCAATGACTTGGTTGGGTTCCCAAGTTGCAAAAAAAGTAGTGTTATGTATAAGGGCATGGAAATTGGGGGGTGCCAAGGTGTGCCAGAGAATGCTAAGAAGTGCTAACACATGCTAGGTATTTCCAGGGCATGTTAGGCATGCCAAGAAATTCCAAGTACTAAGGCGTTCCATGATGTGCAAGGTTTTAGGGTGTGGCACCAATGCATATTAGGGAGTGTCAGGGGGTGTCAGGGAAACACAATGGAGCACTAGTTTCAATTGCATGGAAATGAATGAATAAGAGTATGTGATAGGGAGTGTTAGCGAGTTCCAATGTAAACCCACTTTGAACGCGAATGTAAACCCACTTTGAATGCACCAAGGAGGATCTGAAGGGAAGCATCCGATGCTCTTGTGTGTATGTGGTTAAACAAAAAGGCCCCCTTTCATTTGCATGAAGTGTTCCTACTACAAATCCATGTTAGAGTCAAGGCCCTGAAAAGATGAAGTCTAAGTACATTGAATGGATTTTCTACAATTAACCTCTCTAACAACCTGACACAAACATATAATGATTTCATTTACATTGGAGGTGTAAATCACTTGAATTGTGTTACAACTTTAATCACTCCTCCACAAAATTGTGCCATGCTTCCTTATGATGATGCTTCAACCCTATGTTATGAAACCAGCTCAAGAAAAAGATAGAAAAGATAGATCAATGCCTTAGAATTCAGCCTCTTCGATGGGGCAACCTCCTTTACATTACATAAATGAAAAATTCTTGGATGATACAAATGAAAAGACCTCTATATATAGGAGTCTAAGGGATCATAACATAATCAGAGCTGACATAACAATAATAATATAAGGGCACAATAATAACAATAGTGGGCTTCTATGTGGCACAATAGTAACAATATGGACACTACATGGGTACATCAATATAATAAGTGGGTTGTACTAACAACAATAAGGGGTTACACTAGTAGTATAGGGGCCTAACATGCCCCTCTCCTTCAAAAAGAGTTGTCCTCAACGCTTGAGTAGTTCTTGATGCATCTATATAAAATTCTTGTCCTCCCATGTGGAATCTTCAGTGGGTAAGTTCTTCCACTTGATGAGATACTCTGAAATTGATCAATTTCGTAGCTGTCGGGTTCTTGTTTCTGTGACTGCTCCATGTTCCAATATGATTTTTCCTTCCTCTTCAATTTTTGGAAATATTTTTTGAATTGGGATCTTTTGCAACTTTTGAATAAGTGGCCATACTTCTTCATCCTTCTTCCATTCATCCCTTGCTTCATTTATCCAATTTGGTTGGATAATAGAAATAGCACAAAACAATGCTTCCACATCCTCATCCTTGAAGAGTCTTCCCATTCGATAAGGTCGCCATTTTTTAAGTGCATGTAGTATTGCCAACATTTCCTTCTCATAAATAGCTTACTTGAGATGTAGCAGTAAAAATACCCAATCACCTACATCAAAACATTTTTCACTACGATGTTGATCTACTTGTTGTTTCGTTTGATTTTGCACCAAAGTGGCATTATCCTTTAAAAGTTGGAGAACTTGTTTTTGATGCTTGATGTGATCTTTCTCTGCTTGAACCTTTTTCTTCTTGATATGTCCTTCTATCTCTAGAGTTTGAGGAGTGGTAATTTCTTCCAATCCTTTACAAGATATGGTCAGATTCATTTCTTAATGCTCGATGTGATATTTCACTTCTTGAACATTTTTCTTCTTGATATGTCCTTCTATCTTGATAGTTTGAGGAGTGGTAATTTCGACCAATGAATTACAAGATATGGTTGGATTCATTTCTTCTTTCTCAATGTGATCTTTCACTTCTTGCACTTTTTTCTTCTTGATATGTCCTTTTATCTTGAGAGTTTGAGGAGTGGTAATTCTTGCCAATGCTTTACAAGATATGGTCTCATTCATTTCTTCTTTCTCTGGGGTGGGGTCCTGGCGTATATCCTCTTCTTTTGATGTTTCTTGATCCTTTTCTTCCTCCTCTTCATATTCTATGTAAAATAATTTCTTCTCAGCACACTTATGACCTTTAGTGCATTTGCTATCACAATTGTAACAAAGCCCTTTTTCTCTTTTTTCTTCCAATTGTTGTGGTGTAACCCTTGTAGGTTGTGGAAGGCTGGGAGAAACAACACTTCCATATTTATAGTTGTGAGGGGCATGCTTCCTGGTTTCCATAATTTTTCTTTCCACTATGTCACAAAGCCCTTTTACTCTTTCCAATTGTTGTGGTGTTGCTCTAAAGAAGGTGCTGCTCTTTGTATCCTCATAATGTGCTATCATTTCCTCCATGAAAATTGACCACGTAACAAGTTTTTTACGAGAACAAAGCCCTTCATACCATAAAAATTGATTTGGTTCTAAATATGAAGATTCAATACATACCTTTTGTAACAGTGGTACACCATGTATATGAAAATATTTCTCCATATGAAGTATCCAATTTACCGAATCCTTGCCATCAAACTTTCTCATCTTGCTTTTTCTTGATTTTAGGAGCTCGATCTTGAAACGACTGTAACTCTGTGCTTTCGGATCTTTAAGTTCTAAAATTTCAACTTGTAGTAGCCCTCTGCGTCCTCTTTCCAATGCCACTAGTCTGATCCAAATTGGATTCTCCAAGAAATATTTATGCACAATCTCCCAAGATGACCTGATTGTAGACCTTTCCAGAGGAGTGAACTTGTATGAAGTGCCACCTGTCACTATTTCGACCTTTGGCTCTGAAAAATATATACATGAAGTACAGTCCGTCCTCTTTCTATACCTTCTTACGAAATTTCAATCCAATGCTCAGAGGGAAAGTTATGAAGATTTTCCCCAGGTCACCTGTTTGGAATGTAATTCAGGAGTCTGCGAAAAGACCAACTTCCGCAGATCATATCTCTGCAAATATGGCACAAAAAGCTATGAAATTTGGATCCAAGATTTAGCGTGATTTCTTCTCAAATGAGTTTTTTTTTTTAGCTTCTGAAACATCGAAGAAAAAGGTTATAGTGAAAATGCCACGATGACCGGTTTGGAGCAGTGAAACCCTAGAATCCAAAGCTCTGATACCAAATGTTATGAAACCAACTCAAGAAAAAGATAGAAAAGATAGATCAACGCCTTATAATTCAGCCTCTTCGAGGGGGAAACCTCCTTTACATTACATAAATGAACAATTCTTGGATGATACAAATGAAAAGACCTCGTTTCTATATATAGGAGTCTAAGGGGTCATAACATAATCAGAGCTGACATAACAATAATAATGTAAGGGCACAATAATAACAATAGTGGGCTTCTATGTGGCACAATAGTAAAAATATGGACACTACATGGGTACATCAATATAATAAGTGGGTTGTACTAACAACAATAAGGGGTTACACTAGTGGCATAGGGTCCTAACACCCTATTGGAGAACAACCTCACAATGTAAAAATAATTTAAACATGATGTAACTTTAATAGTGCCCCACTCCCTGGCTCACCAGTCATGGTTAATCTAAGGTTATTTCAATAATTTATGTGGATAATATCATTTTATTCTCCCTTATGTATATTATTCTACATTGAAACAATTGAGTTTAGTGGTTAAGGACTTAATATTTAGGGGATTTAGGTGTTAGCGGTTAAGGGGTTAGCAGTTAAGGTGTTTAGGTGGTGAAGGGTTAGCGGTTAAGGGTCACAGGTTAAGAGGATAATGAGTTATTTCTTAGGATATGGTTCATGGATTATAGGTTAGGGGATAGTGTCTTAAGATTTAATGAGTCAAGGGGTTTATGGGTTATGACTTGTAAGTGTAGGGGTTAAGGGGATAGGGAACTTAGTGGTTATGGGCTAAGGGCTTATGGTTTGTGATAAATGGACTCCTAATCCCCTTATCACCACTATTGGTGGTTCCCCTCTCAATTTATCTCACTACCTTCCCTCTAAGTCCTAAGACCCCTTCTCATTCTATAATGCTAGGATTATAGATCTTAGTAAACCATGATTTTACCTCCGACTTCTACCATCCATGCTACCCTTGTGTCCCCTTTCCTAGTTCAATACACAATAACATACCCCCCCAACAACCTTTTTGGTCATGCCATTCCAATTTTTTAATGTTATGAACCCCAAAATTCGGTCCCAATTCCCTTACAACTACATCCTTGGGCCCCTTTGGCTAAGGTATTAAACACATTAGGGGCTATGGGTTGTGATAAGCGATCCCCTAATCCCCTTATCACAACTAGAAACAGGCTCATGAACACCATCAATATCTACTATAGGTGCTGCAATGAACGCAATACTGAATACAAAATTTGTGGTCAATAGGATTGGGATCATCAAGATGTTAAACCATCCAATGTAAAGATGATTTTCAATGCTAGTGATCTAGTCACATAAAAGACCCCATAATTTTTTGCGTTATGACACTCCTAGGATTCAATAACTAATCCAATGTGAGGATTCGTTGCTGAGGTGATAATAGAAACAAACTTGAGTTGATGCAAAGTGACACTTTGTGAACCTCGCACAACTAGGGTGTCAGTTTCATCATCAACAAGAGGCACAATTGACAAGTGGAAACATCTCACATTTAGGGCACTTGGTCAGAAATATTTATGCATTTTTTTCCATCGAGGGTACCTTTCACATTTCATAAGACACAAATTACATATTTGGATGAATTTTTGATAACTTGTCACATTCCACTAGCTTCATGCACGAAGAGGAGATCCCATCCTTTAAGAATATTTTGGAGGATTTCATGGCATAGTCAAGGGTCACATGTATAAAAGAAGAACACTATAGCCAAGAATAATAAAATTGGTATTTGTATCACATGGAAAAAATGAGAATGACATAGGTGAATATTACTCCATTTAGAAACATAAAAAACTTGTTTATGTCCTCTTTCAAAAGAAGAGGAGATATCTTCTGACAAAAAGTCCAAATTTCCAACAAAGGTAAGGGTTTACTTCTTTCACATTTTGAGAGACATTCATGTATTTTAAGGTGTGTTTTATTGTTGAGTTCACATATTTGCAAGCACAATTGCACAAGTGGAAACATCTCATATTTGGGGAGCTTGGATACAAATTTGTATGTGTTTTTTCTATTGAGGGCATCTTTCACATTCCCCAAGGCACAAATCAAATATTTGGAGGTATCTTGGATGACTTGTCACATTCCACTAGCTTCACGCATGAAGAAGAAATCCCATCATTTAAAAATGTTTTGGAGGGTTTTCATGGCATAGTCAAGGGTCACATGTACAAAAAAAGAACATTTAAGTCAAGAAAATGACAATTGACATTCACATCACATGTGGCACAAAGGAGAGGAACATAGGTGAAGAGTGCTCCATTTTGAAATATCTAGAACAACTTGTTTATGTCCTATTTCCAAAGAAGATAAGATATCTTGAGACAAAGGGCCCAAATTGTCAACAAAAGAGGACCATGTATTGGAAAATACGTGCTAACACATGCCAGATAGTGTCAATGCATGATGAGGAGTGTTAAGGAGTGCTAGGACATCACAAGGGAGAACTAGGTCAAAATACATGGAAATGAATGAATAAGAGTGTGTGCCAAGGAGTGTCAAAGAATTCTAGGTGTCTCAAAGATAAAGTGTGTTAGGAGAAGGTCAGAATAGGACTTGTAGGAGGCAAGCATATGGTTACAATAAGGGGATAGACAAAGCAATTTCAAACAAAGGGAGACTTTGGGTTGGGCACAACATTGTTTTTCCAATGACTTGGTTGGGTTCCTAAGTCGCAAAAAAAATAAGGCTATCTATGAGGGCATGACAACTAGGGAGTGCCAAGGTGTGCCAAGGAATGTCAGGAAGTACTAACACATGCTAGACAGTTCCAAGGCATGATAGGCATGCCAAGAAAATCCAAGTTCTAAGGCATGCCAAGATGTGGTAGGTGCTATGGTGTGGCGCAAACGCATGCTAGGGAGTGTGAGGGCCAAGTAATAAGGAAACTGTTAAGTTATGGTATGTTCTATGCTTATAATAGTTTACTTCTTTTCCTTATTATATTCCACAGATTAGAAATCACATGTACATAAAGTAAAGTGCAAATAGAACATTAAATGATTGACAGAAAACAAGCCAAGACAAGAGACCCAACATGTGGCAGCTAGCTAGGGACGAACCCCACAATGTGTGGGGAAACCCTTTGATCAAATCTTCTTTTATCTTCAATAATTCAATAGATAGAAATAGTACAATAAATCTGATTCACATCAGCAGTAGCAAACCCTAGATCAGCAGCATCAGCATTAGTGGCTTCATCATCAAACTAGGGCAGACAATATCTCACAAACCGACCATCGGATCGACTTGATTCCACCACCAAAATTTGCGGCATCTAGAGGAGGTTCAGATGAACCTACAATGCAGTTTAGATGAGGATATCTTCTATTCCATGTAGGTCAAACTTTACTTCTGTAGTTGCAACTTCAGTTTCGGCAGCTTCTGGCTTCAAAGTAGGGCAGTCGATATCTTGCAAACCGTCCGTCGGATTGACTTGATTCCATCACCAAAAGTTGCGGCTTTCAGAGGAGGTTTAGATGAACCTATAGTGTAGTTCATATGAGGATATCTTCTAGTCCATGCAAGTGAATCTTTACTTCTGTAGTTGCAGCTTCAGTTTCAACAGCTTCCGGCTTCACATGTGTGAGGGAGAGACCCTTTTCTGCACAATAGAGAGAGAGATATGTGATGTGATGAGTGAGTCCAAATGAGGAAAATTCCTCCTGTATTTATACACAATGTTGGTGTTTGAATAGATGTGACTGTTGGGCTTCTGAGCCTACATGAGTTGTAGGTAAGCTTCATAATAATTCCATAATCAAAATAAATTCATATCTCCATTAATACTTATCAGAATCTGATGATGTTTATATCAATCCTACACCTCTCGATGAGAGGAATCTAATAAAAATATTATCAGCCATGAATAAGATGACCCACATGAAGTTTTTCCCTAGTTGCCAATTTTAACACTCCCTCTCAACTAGGTAGAACTTCATCTACTATCTATCTATCGGTCGTTACTATTCATCCATCAAATGCACTACCATGTACAGCCTATCCCTTGCCCTGCTCTGCTCTATTCTGGTTGTTCTGCTTTTTCTTGTTCTACCCTGTACTGATCTTTATTGTTCTACTCTGTTCTGCTCTACTCTTGCATTTTTCTGTTCTGTTCTGCTTTTGTCCGAATTATGAAGAAGAAGAAATGATCGAGGATGTATCATACTAACTCAAATTCAGTCTTAGAGTATGTACCACTAGTCCGAGACTAGTCTCAACCAACCTAAAGTTAGCGTCATAGTGAGTACAACTCCACTGGTCCTAGACCAGTATCATCCTCCACTGACTCAAAGTCAGTCTTAGAGTGCATACCACTAGTCCCAGACTAGTCTCAAATGACCTGAAGTCAGCTTCATAGTAAGTACCACTCCTACCACTAGTTCCAAACTAGTATCGCGGTCTCAGAGTGTGTACCACTGGTCCCAGACCAGTCTCAACCGACCCGAAGTCAGCGTCATAATATGTACCACTCTCACTGGTCCCAGACTAGTACTGCACTGACATGAAGACAGTCTCAGATTATGTACCACTAGTCCTAGACCAGTCTCAACTGACCCGAAATCAGTGTCATAGTATGGTACAACTCCTACCACTGGTCCTAGACCAGTATCATTGATTCCAGATCAATGGAGGTCATTCTAGCATAGGGAGTATTGTAGATACAACAATGCGTCCATCGGTACTACTGTGGTCCCTAACTTCATTTCCCTGCTCATTGATCAGATGAGAGGTACTTCCCATGAGTCCCAGACTGCATGGGTAGGATGCCTCGATGGGAGAACTAATCAATCCTGTCCTCACAAGAGAACACATCAATCCTGCTAAAATCGCCATGGAGAACACATCAATCCAGGCCGCCATGGAGAACACATCAATCCAGGCCTCACAGGAGAACACATCAATCCTGCTACAATCGCCATGGAGAAGACATCAATCCAGGCCTCACAGGAGAACACATCAATCCTACTACAATGTCGCCACGGGGTGTACATGTATACCACCAAGGGATAGTGAATCATCCTTTGGTCATATGCTGCTCCAAGAAGCACCCCGCACCCCCCTGGAGCTCCCAAAGCTCAATGCATCATACATGACCCTCATCGGAGGGTCTTTGAACAACTCCAAGTTGTTCTCGGAAAGTCAGAAATTTTACTTTCCCAAGGGTTTTTGTCAGAATGTCAGTGACCTGTTCATCTGTACCGATATGTTGGAGCCTTATAGCTCCCCGTTGCACCATATCTTGAATATAGTGGTATATGATATCGATATTCTTGGAGAGATCATGAAATATGGGATTCTCTGACAAATGAATCCCACTCTGGTTGTCACAAAGGATCACGATGGTATCCAATGTAAATCCAAACAGCTCACTGAAGAGCTTTCACAACCAAACTGCCTCACAGGAGGCCATGCTGGTAGCAATATAATCTGCTTCGACGGTGTTCAAGACTACCAACTTCTGCTTCTTGCTCATCCAGGATATCGAAGCAAAGCCCAAGGAGAAACAACACCCAGAAGTGCTCTTATGGTCCTCCACATTTCCTACCCTATCAGCATCTGTGTATCCAAATAGTCTCACATCTTTGGTAGTGTATCTTAACCCATAAGTGATAGTGCCATGAAGATATCTCAAAGATTCTTGGCACCAATCCAATGTATGTGGTGGGGTTCAACCATATGTTGACTCAATGTGTTGACTGCGAAGCATATATCTGGATGGGATTTCACTAAGAACATTAATTCTCTGACGAGTTGCCGATACTCGGTAGCATTTCATAAAATAGGTCCAGTAGCACTACCACTTAACTTCTTGAAGTCAAGCTCCATCGAGGTAGTTACAGGGTTGCAGTCCACCATACCGAATCTTTCCAATATCTTCACCACATATTTTCCTTGAGATAGGAAAGTTTCTCTTGGCTTCTGCCACACTTCAAGTCCTATGAAATAGTGCATTAGTCCTAGGTCCTTCATTTCAAATTCAGAAGCCAACTCCCTCTTACATTTTAGAATGAGAGGGTCTACACCTGTCAGAAAGAGGTCATCCACATACAACACCAGTATGAGAGGTTTATCGCCTTCAATCTTAAAGTAAAGGTTAGGATCAGCTTCACTCCTAGTGAATCCCAACTTCATGAAGTATCTATTGATCCTCTCATATCATGCTCGGGGTGCTTGCTTTAGCCCATAGAGAGCCTTCTTCAACCTGCATACATGAGATTTTCGATCATAAATCTCAAATCCTTTGGGTTGCTCCACGTAGACCTCTTCCTTGATCGAGCCATGAAAGAACGTGGTCTTGACATCCATCTGATGTAGGTTCCATCCTTGTGAAGCGGCAAGGGCTATGATTGAGTAGATGGTCATATATCTGGAAATAGGTGCAAATATCTCATCATAGTCTATACCTTCCTTCTGGGAGAAACCACGAGAAACAAAACGAGTCTTATACTTTTCCGTACTTCCATCTGTTGCATGCTTTATCTTGTAAAGCCATTTGGAAGTAACAACTGTCTTTTCCTGGGGTCTGGGAACTAATTCCCAGACATCATTCTTCATGATAGACTCATATTCTTCAATCATAGCATCCTTCCATACTTGATGCTTGACGACATCTGAGAATGATGAAGGCTCATTTTGTATGATCGTGCTCATGATGGTCAGGTATCCTTGATACCTGTTAGGTTTCTTACTTTCACAAAAGGTTCCTTGGGGTGCAGCATGTCCTTCAACATCATCAAGTAGCCCCCTAAGCCATGAAGGCCTCTTCCTAGAAAAGGCTCATGTGGAGGAGGATCAATCGGATCCATGGGTTCTTCTACATTAGGCATTGATTCATCATCCTTTTCTTTCTATTCTCTGGTGTTGGCTTCTTGAGAGCTCCTCAAAGTCAAAAGATTGTTCACCTTGCTGAGAGCCATATCTTCGTCAAAGGTGACATCATGACTAATTACGACTTCCCTTTGACCAGCTACATTGATTCTATAGCCTTTAGTATTTTCACCATAGCCCACAAAAATTCCCTTCTTTCCAGATGCACCCAATTTATTTCTTTTCTCTTTCGGCACATGAAAATATACAGGGCTTCCAAAAATTCTAAAATGAGAAACATCAGGCTTCTTACCGGTGAACTTTTCTTCAGGAGTCTTGGAACCCAAGGCTTGATGAGGGCATCGATTTTGTACATATACGACAGTGTTTGCAGCTTGATCCCATAGAAACTTTAGAATTCTTTGGTCATGTAGCATGGCTTGGACAGCTTCCATAATCATGCAGTACTTCCTTTCCGCCACACCGTTCTGTTCAGAAGTATATGGTGTAGTAGTCTCCCTCTTGATGCAAGCCTCTTTAAAAAAATCATGGAACTCATTAGATTCATATTCAGTCCCATTATCAGTTCTTAATATCTTGATCTTCTTTTCGGTTTGATTCTCGATCAGGGCTTTGAAGTGTCAAAACCAAGAGAACACTTCATCCTTATTTTTCAAGAAGTATATCCAAGTCTTTCGAGAATAGTCATTTGTAAAAGTAAGATAATATGAATATCCTCCCAAGGAGTTCACAGGTATAATACCAGATATGTCTGAGTGAACTAGTTGTAATATATCGGAGGTCTTGCTTTGACTTGAAGGGAATGGTCCCCTTTTGAGCTTTTCTTCGGCACATCCCAGACATACACCTTCTTTCTCTACTTGGAATTTGGGCATCCCTATTACCATCTGTCTTACATCGGGTAGAGCTTTGTAATGAAGGTGGGCAAACCTCCAATGCCAAAGTTCAGACTGAAGAGTTGTATCACAAGACATGACACCTAGTGGACTTCCACTGACCTGATACAAAGAATCAACTTGAAACCCAAGATTGAAAGAATCTTTAACATTATTTTTCCATATACGTACCTTGCCATCGCTGAAGGTTACCTTGTAGCCTTTGTCTTCCATTGCCGAGATGGATACCAGGTTCTTTTTGAGATCAGGTACATATAATACATCTTGTAAGTGAATCATATTACCTTGATTCAATTTGAGAGAAACATTGCCTACACCTTTCATGGGGTATTTCATGTCATCTCCAAGGACAATTTCCAAGTTAGTTTCTTTCTCTACTAGATTATGGAGTACTTCTTTGTAACCAGTGAAGTGTCTTGAGCCACCACTATCAATGAGCCAAATTCCCATTGAGTCTAAAGGAGCGGAGGTAGATAGAGTAGCTGGTACATAATATTTAGCCTGCTTATTGTCAACAGTGTTAGATTCATGCCTGGAATTTCTAGCCTTCTTGAATGGTTGCCCTCTTCCTTGACTTCCAGCATTCCTTTTACCTTTGCTGTTGAATTTTCCATTCCTTCGATTACCATGAGAGGGATTTTGATTATTGTCACGGTGAGAGTCCTTTCTATCAGGACATTCCCTTGCATAGTGACCTGCTTTATTGCAAATGAAACATAGTCCTTTTCTTCCACCCTTACGTCCAACCTTTCTTTTAGAAATAGACCCATAATTATTTCTTTTCTTAGCATGAGAAGAAAAAGTAGCAAGAGGACCTTTAGGCAAGGGCATTTCTTGCTCTTCTACCCTTGTTTCTTCTTGAATGCATCTAGCCATTAATTCCTCGAAACCAGGAATTACATTATTGTTCAGAAGAGTAGTCCTGAACATGTATCATTCAGATGGTAATCCTCCAAGAGTTTTGAGTGCCATTTCTCTATCAGTAATAGTCTCCCCAATGGATAGGAGATCATTCTTGATCTCGGTGATTCTTAAGAAGTATGCTTGCATACTCTCATCTTTACCCTTCTTGATTTCCCTCAGCTTATTTCTAAGAAACAAAACTTGATTTGCATCATTAACTTTAAATAAACTCACCAGTCTATTGTAGATTTCCTTGGAGGTGTCTAATTCAGAGATTTAGGCCACCAAGCACTTGTCGATAGAGTCCTAGATGATCTTTGTTGCTTTAATTTCTCTGTTCTTCCATTTGTTCCTGGCAGCAGGAGGTGCATTTGATGGAGGCTCAACAATATTGACTCTCACATGATCCAACACTCCTTGATCCTCAAGGGTTAGATCAATAGACATCTTCCATTCGTGATAGTCAGCTTTCTCACGAATCTTGTCTTCAGCAGGAAAGAGTGTTGAGGACCCCATCGTTCTTTTAGGATATCCTTGCCAATCTTCTCTTCGGTGATTACTCTTGCTCTTGCTCGGGCTTTGTCCTCACCTCAGCTCCGATACCATGTTAAGTTATGGTATGTTCTATGCTTATAACAGTTTAGTTCTTTTCCTTATTATATTCCATAGATTAGCAATCACATGTAAATAAATTAAAGTGTAGATATAACATTAAACGATCAACAGAAAACAAGCCAAGACAAGAGACACAAGATGTGGCAACTAGCCAGGGAAAAACCCCACAATGTGTGGGGAAACCCTTTGATCAAATCTTCTTTTATCTTCAATAATTCAGCAGAGAGAAATAGTACAATAAATATGATTCATATCAGCGGTAGCAAACCCTAGATCAGCAGCATCAGCATTAGCGACTTCATCGTCAAACTAGGGCAGACGATATCTCACAAACCGACCGTCGGATCGTCTTGATTCCACCACCAAAAGTTGCAGCTTCTAGAGGAGGTTCAGATGAACCTAAAATACAGTTCAGATGAGGATATATTCTAGTCCACGTAGGTCAAGCTTTACTTATGCAGTTGTAGCTTCAGTTTTGGCAGCTTCCGACTTCAAACTAGGGTAGTCAATATCTTGCAAACCGTCTGTTGGATTGACTTGATTCCACCACCAAAAGTTGTGTCTTTCAGAGGAGGTTTGTATGAACCTACAACGTAGTTTAGATGAGGATATCTTCTAGTCCACGTAGGTCAATCTTTACTTCTGCAGTTGTAGCTTCTGTTTCAGCAGCTTCCGGCTTCACATGTGTGAGGGAGAGACCCTTTTTGCGAAATAGAGAAGAGACTCTTTTCTGCGCAGTAGAGAGAGAGAGAGAGAGATGTGATGAGATGAGTGAGTCCAAATGAGGAAAATTCCTCCTATATTTATACACAATGTTGGTGTTTGAATAGATGCGATTGTTGGGCTTTTAAGCCTACATGAGTTGTAGGTGAGCTTGATAATAATTCCATAATCAAAATAAATTCATATCTCCATTAATACTTATCGGAATTGGATGATATTTATATCAATCCTACACCTCTCGATGAGAGGAATCTAATCAAAATATTATCAGCCATGAATAAGATGACCCACATGAAGTTTTGCCCTAGTTTCCAATTTTAACAGAAACACAATGGACCACTAGTTTCAAATGCATGGAAGTGAAGTGTTAGCAAGTTCCAAGTGTGCTAAGGAGGGAGTGACAAGGTATGCTAGGCAGTGCCAAGGCATGCCAAAGTTTCTAGGGAAGCATACCAAGATGTGTCAAGTGCCAAGGTGTGCCAATGCATGCTAAGGAGTGTTAGGGAGTTCCAGAGAAACAAAAGGGAGCACTAGGTGAAAATGCATGGAAATGAATGAATAAGAGTGTGTGATAGGGAGTGTCAGCGAGTTCCAGGTGTGCTAAGGAGAGAGTGACATGGTATGCTAGGCAGTGCTAAGTCCCAAAAAAAGTAAGGGTAGTTGTCAGGGCATGATAGCTAAGGAGTGCCAGGGCATGCCAAGGAATGAAAAGGTGTGCTAACACATTCCAGATAGTGTCAATGCATGTTGAGGAGTGTTAGGGAGTGCCATAACATCACAAGGGAGAACTAGGTCAAAATGTATGGAAATGAATGAATAAGAGTGTGTGTCAAGGAGTGTCAATGAATTCCAGGTGTCTCAAGGATAAAGTGTGTTAGGAGAAGGTCAGAATAAGACTTGTAGGAGGCAAGCCTATGGTTACAATAAGGGGTTGGAAAAATAAGTTTCAGACAAAGGGAGACTTTGGGTTGGGCACAACATTGTTTTTCCAATGACATGGTTGGGTTGCCAAGTCACAAAAAAGTATGGTTGTCTACAAGGGCATGACAACTAGGGAGTACCAAGGTGTACCAAGGAATGCCAAGAAGTACTAACACATGCTAGATACTTCCAAAGCATAAGAGGCATGCTAGGATGTGTCAAGTTCCAATGTGTGGAATGAATGCATGCTAGGGAGTGTGAGGGTCAAGTGCCATGGAAACACAAGGGAACACTCATTTCAAATGCATGGAAATGAAGTATCAGTGATTTCCAGGTGTGCTAAGGAGGGATCGAAAGGGTATGCTATCCAGTTCCAAGGCATCACAATGGAGAACTAGGTCAAAATGCTTGGAAATGAACGAATAAGAGTGTTTACCAAGGAGTGTCAGTGAATTCCAAGTGTCCCAAGGATGAAGTGTGTTAGGAGAAATTCAGAATAAGACTTGTAGGAGGCAACCCTATGGTTTTGATAAGGTGTGTAAAAAGTAATTTCAGAAAAAGGGAGAATTTGGGTTGGGCATAACATTTTTTTGTTAATGACTTGGTTGAGTTCCCAAATCGCAAAAGAAGTAAGGCTGTCTATGAGGGCATGATAGCTAGGGAGTGCCAATGTGTTCCAGGGAATATCAGGAAGTACTCACACATGCTAGATAGTTCCAAGGCATTTTAGGCATGCCAAGACATGCCAAGAAGTTCCAAGCACTAGGGTGTGGCACCAACACATGCTAGAGAGTGTTAGGGCCAAGTTCCAGGGAAACAAAAGGGAGCCCTAGTTTGAAATGCATGGAAATGAATGAATAAGAATGTGGAAGAGAGTGTTAGAGAGTACGGTGTGTGATAAGTGTCAGGGAGGGCTAGAATGTGCTAGGGAGTGCGAAAGCATGCAAAGAAATGCAGGGGATGCTAACACGTGCTACATAGTGCCAAGGGATTGTTAGGTGTGCCAGGTGTTATGGCATGTCAATATGTAAACTTTGTTGCTTAGTTGTTTTACAACCATGGTTAGATGTGAGCCTTGTCTTCGTAACGTTTTAAGTTGTATGAGTTGGTATTCAACATGACTAGCCTAAGATGAGTTATAGGAATTTCTTAGGTGAATAGGGCATAGTCTAGTTGTAGTAATTGTAACTTGGTCAAGATGTTGTTATAGTCAAGTTGTTGTTATAGTTGAGGCAAGATTAGGTTGGATTCCCTTGTTGCAAAAAATGTAAGCATAGTTGTGAGGGAATGATAGCTAAGGAGTTCCAAGGGCATGCTAAGGAATGAAAAGGCATGCTAACACATGCCAGATAGTGTGAATGCATGCCAATGAGTGTTGGGGAGTGTCGAGGCTAGGCACAACAATATTTTTTCAATGACTTGGTTGGTTTTCCAAGTCGCAAAAAAGGTAAGGCTATCTATACAGGCATGACAACTAGGAGTGCCAACATGTGCTAGGAAATGCCAAGAAATGATAACACATGCTAGATAGTTCCAAGGAATGTTAGGCATGCCAAGTCATGCCAAGATGTGCCAAGTGTTAGGGTGTGACACCAACACATGCTAGAGAGTGTTAGGGAGTGCCAGGAAACACAAGGGAGCACTAGTTCAATTGCATGGAAATGAATGAATAAGAGTGTGTGATAGGGAGTGTTAGCGAGTTCCAAGTGTGCTAAGGAGGGAGTGACGAGGTATGATAGGCAGTTCCAAGGCATGCTATAGTGCTAGGGAAGCATGCTAAGATGTTCCAAGCTCCAATGTGTTCCAATGCATGCTGAGTGTTAGTGAGTGCTAGGGAAAAAAAAGGGAGCACTAGGTCAAAATGCATGGAAAAGAATGAATAAGAGTGTGTGATAGGGAGTGCAGCGAGTTCCATGTTTCTTAAGGAGGGAGCGACATGGTATGCTAGGAAGTGTTAAGGCATGCTAGAGTGTGAGGGAAGCATCCGGCCAGGATGTGTCATGTGTTAAGGTGTGCCAACACGTGCTAGGAAGTGTTACAGAGTCCCATGAAAACAAAAGGGACCACTTGGTCAAAACAATGCATGGAAAAGAATGAATAATATTTTGTGACAGGAACTGTGAGTGAGTTCCAGGTGAGCTAAGGGAGTGACAAGATATTCTTTACAGTACTAAGGCATGCTAGAGGTAAGGGCAATGATATGCCAATATGTGCCAAGTGCTAGGGTGTGCTAATGCATGCCAGGGAGCGTTAGGGAGTGCCACTAAAACATAAAGGAGTGCTAGTTTCAAATGCATGTAAATGAATGAATAAGAGTATGTGACAGGGATTTTTAGTGAGTTCTAAGGGTGTTAAGGAGTGAGTGACAAGGTATGGTAGGTAGTGCCAAGGAATGATAGAGTGTCAGGGCTGTTATCACTCAGAATGAACCTCAAGGCTGAGAAAAGGAACTTCTGAGCTAATCATAGACCAAGCTTTTGATTTGGCAACTAGCTCTGCCAGACTAGAGAGAGTTCTCCCTTTGCCAACAAGATGCAGTTGCAATAAGTAAATCTTAGGCTAGTTATGGAGTACGGGGATTTTTTTGAAAGTGTTGGGTCAAAACAACAAGAGAAAGGATGATTGGACTATGGAGTCAATGCCAGTTTCTGCCGGCAAACTTGGGGCAAATTAAGTGCCATGTTCAGCCAGATAAAGATTGTGAATGTGAGAAGAATAGGGGGTAAATCCCACTACCCTGCAAACATCAAACAAAGGATGGATCTACGGCAACAACTTTAGACGAAAGAGAATCATGAGGTTTCTCAACAGAGCATCTAGCAAAGGATGAATTTTGCTAAGACAACCATTACAACTAACAACAAAATCATCATGAAAGGAGCATCATTACGGATGCATTTATAACATATCTCTTAGATAATTCTAAAACAAGGAAGAAAAATAAAATATGTAAGTAAATTATAGGAAAAACATACGAAACATCAACACCATGATGAATCCTAGGTCCAAAGGGCAGAAAACTGCTTTATTAGAATGATATTCAGGAAAATTTTACACAATGCCAAGCAACCTCTCTGCTACCAAAATCAAACCTCTACACTATGAAATTCATAAAATATATACATTTATCTCATCCCTTTAATAAGGGAATTGATCTCAACCATCTTCTTCAAAATAGAATCAGTTACATTAAACTTGGATCGAATTTATGAAAATAGGTGTTAATGATGAACTCGTATCTCCTGAACCATAACACCTGTTACAAAAATAAAAGAGGTTTTTGTAGATAAGGTCATGATGGAGAAAAACCTCTCTAAAATTTTGGAAATTCATTTCTAGTTGCTCAGAATCTATGCCACGCAATCATCTCTAAAACAGAAAATCATTAAAAATTTAAATCTATAAAAATGAGCTATAAAGATCTAGTCAATATTCCAATTCATGACACCTGTTAATAAAATGAAAGAGCTTTTTGTTATATGGCTTGTTTTTAACAAAAACCTCTTTGGGTTTCTCAAAATTACTTTCTATCTATTGTAAAATGGCACTGCACTAACATGACTAAAACAGTAAAATAACTGCAAAATTTGTTTTGTTTTAATGTAGGCTTAAAATACCACTGCATATCTCCCACATAGTAACACCTGTGAATAAACTGAAGGAGGTTTTTTTTATTTGGTATGTGACTGACAAAAAATTCTTTCACTTTTGTAAAATCCCTATCCATTACTTAAGAAACTGATTTTGTAGTAAACTTGTCCATGTGTGCAGCAAATGACCTCAAAACATGCATAACCAAGAATCAATCATTCATTTCGATCATATCTTCTGATCCGGGAGCCGGTTTTGGGAGTGTGATATACTGTTGGAAATATTTTTCCGATCTTCTTCTGATGAACATGCTTAGGATATGATTTTCGCTGAAACTCATGTGCAAAACATCTCTGAAAACCAGACATAGTAAGAGCCCATTTTGATCCCTGATGATAGGCTGCGAAGTCTAGGACTAACATTAGCCTTATTGGGGATGGAATCTCCTTGGTGGTGTCAAGAACACTGTAGACTAAGTGCCTCATCCATTGGGAATTATAGTCACAAACATTTATAAACCCAAAAAACTCATACCAATCCAAAAACATATACATACTGCCATATGTACATAAACAAATACCGGAAACTGAAATGCTACCTTGGGCAGCTTATTTATTTACAAATCTACCCTACTCTGATGCAAAATTGATAGATCAAGTAATGTTGTGATTCCAGACCAACCAATAAAGTAATTGTGACAAGGATTTTGTTTAGAAGTGCTCGAACCATGACACAATTGGAAATGCTGACAGCCATACATGCACAAAATGAGTGTGGCTGTGTAAAAGGAAATCTGGCTTGTTATTCAGACTGAAATTTTTTTCCATATATGTTGCAATAGGATCAAAGAAACCAGAATCTGTTTTCTGCCCCAACTCCTCAAGACATGCTTGTAGCTGCAAACTATCAATGCAAATATCCACGGGCAATTTTACCTTCTCTTTCTTCTGCTGAAAAAGGTCCCCAAAGAATGGGACTCGACAGTCCAGATCCTGGGACAGTATTTAGGACTCCAATTCAGTTAGCTCTCCTTCAATTTTGATTGCAAGATATTGCAAAAAATTGAGCTTAACTTCATGGCTACATCGATAGGATTTCAGATATAAAGCAAGAGATGAAGCAAAGTTCTCATCTACCGCATCAGCCATGCACATATCTTCCCATTCTCTAAAGCCTTGAATAAAGGGCACCTCCATTTTGAATTCTTCCTGTTTGTTCATCCATGTTTCAAGAAAGATATGCCAAAAATCTACAAATGACTTAATAGATCTGATAGGAAAACTTCTGATCCATTGTCTACATTTCCCTTGAAACGAATCATAGAACAATATGATAAACACATCCTCCTTTTTAACTCTAAGAATTTTCACAAATGTTTTAAAATTTGCTATATGTTCTAGAGTCAAAGTCAGATCTTCCCCATTGAATTTAGGGCCAGTACTCAAAATATATGCATCCTTTGGAAATTAATTAGGAAAACCAGGAAGATTAGAAAAATCGATACATGAATACCTTGAACAAATAGAAGCAACATTTGAGTCCTTCATTTACCTAGTGGAGTCACCATCAACACTTTGAAACTCGGGATCTCGAACAGTGGAGCCGCCAAGTAGATGATTTCAGCCTTCATATGTGTCTGACTACTGTCCACCATCAGCGATGAGATCTGCAACTTGAATGATCTTTCCTGGAGAAGATCTGTCTCCTCATTCCCCGGCAACGTGCCAATATGTTATCACTCAGAATGAACCTCAAGGCTGAGAAAAGACAATTCCGAGGTAACCACAGACCAAGCTTTTGATCTGGCATCTAGCCCTACCAAACTAGAGAGGGCTCTCTCTTTTCCAACAAGATATGACTGAAATAAGTAAATCTTAGGCTAGTTATGGAGTGCGGGGATTTGTTTGAAACTTTTAGGTCAAAACAGCAAGAGAAAGGATGATTGGACTATGGAGTCGATGCCAGTTTCTGCCGGCGAACTTGGGGAAAATTAAGTGCCATGTTTAGCCAGATAAACATTATGAATGTAAGAATAGTAGGGGGAAAAGCCCACTACCCTGTAGGAATCAAACAAAGGATGGATTTGCAGCAACAACTTTAGACGAAAGAGAATCATGAGGTTGCTCAATAGAGCATCTAGCAAAGGATGAATAAGATAACCATTACAACTAACAGAAAAATCATCATGAAAGGAGCATCATTACAGATGCATTCCTAACATATCTCTTAGATAATGTTGAAAAAAGGCATAAAAACAAAATATGTAAGTGAATTACAGGAAAAACATACTAAACATCAACATTGTGATGAATCCCAGGTCCAAAGGGCAGAAAATTGCTTTATTAAAATGACATTCATGAAAATTTTACATAATGCCAAGTAGCCTCTTTGTTGCCAAAATCGAACCTCTTCACTATGAAATTCATAAAATATATACATTTATCTCATCCTTGTACTAAGGGAATTGATCTCAACCATCTTCTTAAAAATAGAATCAGTTACATTAAACTTGGACCAAATTTCTGAAAATAGGTGTTAAATATGAACTTGTATCTCCTAAACCATATCACGCGTTACAAAACTGAAAGAGGCTTTTGTAGATAAGGTCATGCTAGAGAAAAATCTCTCTCAAATTTTAGAAATTCGTTTCCAGTTTCTCAGAATCTGTGCCACAAAATAATCTCTAAAATAGAAAATCATTAGAAATTTAAATATGTAAAAATGAGTTGTAAAGATCTAGTCAAATATTCCAATTCCCGATACCTATGAATAAAAGGAAATAGGTTTTTTTTATATGGCTCGTGTTTAACAAAAACCTCTTTGGGTTTCTCAAAATTACTTTCCATCTGTTGTAAAATGGCACCGCACTAAAATGACTAAAACAGTAAAATAACTGCAATATTTGTTTTGTTTTAATGTAGGATTGAAATATCACTGCATATCACCCACAAAGTAACCCTTGTGAATAAACTGAAGGAGGTTTTTTTAATTGGTATGTGATTGAAAAAAAAATATTTCACTTTTGTAAATCCCTATCCATTACTTCAGAAACTGATTTTGTAGTAAACTTGTCCTTGTGTACAACAAATGACTTCAAAACATGCATAACCAAGAATCAATCATTCATTTCGATCATATCTTCTGATTCGTGAGCCGGTTTTGGGAGTGTGATATACCGTTGGAAATATTTTTCCGACATTCTTCTAATGAACATGCTTAGGATATGATTTTCACTAAAACTCATGTGCAAAAAATCTCTGAAAACTAGACATAGTAAGAGCCCATTTTGATCCCTGGTGATAGGCTATGAAGTCTAGAACTAACAAGGGTGACATGCCAAGATTTTTCAAGTATCAGGGAGTCATAGGGAGTGCCATGCAGGGAAAATTTTAAGAAGTCCCCCTAAATTTATAAATATAATAAATGGGTGAATCTCCATGGTATATAGGAAAAATGGAAGGCGATTTTATCAATAATATAATATGTATATATAATTTTTTGGCGAATCTCTCACCAGGCATGGCGAATATTTTGCTCAATTATAAAATCTTGTAAGATCTTGGCGAGTCTTTCACTAAATAATAAAACTTTGTAAAGTCCTAGTGAATCTTAGCATAGGCTACATGATGGTTTAATTCTCCCATTTAAATAGGCTACATTCCAGGTGAATACCATGGGTCAATACCATGTGCCATTTTGGTGAATACCATGGGTCAATACCATGTGCTATTTTTATTTTTATTAATTCTAATATTAGGGTTAATAATGGTTTTTTGCATGGTATTAATAACAATCTAGTCCATGGGTCCATGGTATTTGTCCCATAGTATTTTGGCCATAGGTTTCACCTAAATATAACCCATTTTTTGAGTGTTCGTAAATATAAGATGACTTATGGAGTAAATATAAAAAAATGTTTTATTTGTTTACCATACCTTTGGTTTATTTATATTTTTATTAATTTACCATACCTCTTTTATAAATATGGTATTTGGCCCATAGGATTCACTTAAATAAAACCTCTTTCTTGAGCCTTCATAAATAGAACGAGGGTTATGGACTAAATATAAAAAGAGGTTTTATTTATTTACAATTCGTCTAGTTTATTTATATTTTTATTTATTTACCATACCTTTTGAGTAAGTATAAAAAGATGTTTTATTTATTTACCATACCTCCACTCTACTTATATTTTTATTTGTTTACACCCTTACATGTATATAAGGTGACTTATGGAGTAAATATAAAAAATGTTTTATTTATTTACCATACCTCTCATTTATTTATATTTTTATTAATTTACCATACTTCTTTTATAAATATGGTATTTGGCCCATAGGATTCACTTAAATAAAACCTATTCTTGAAAATGGGCGAATGGATTCACTTACATAAAAATTATTCTTGAAAATGGGCGAATGGAAGGTTGTAAGTCCTAATTTCAAGGGCTAAATTTACCTTTTTTACCCTCTCCCTTAAAATAAGGTGGGCTATTTGAGGTGATTTGTAAAAATGTACTATGATACAAAATATTTGCCCACTAAAAATTTAAAACCCCTTAATTTCGCCAAAGGGCGAACATTCGCCCCTAAAATTATCCTTGGTGCCATGGAAACAAAAGGGAGAAATAGCTCAAAATGTATGGAAATGAATAGATAAGAGTGTGAGATAGGGAGTGTCAGCGAGTTCCAAGTGTTCTAAGGAGGGAGTGACAAAGTTATATGCTAGGTAGTGCCAAGACATGCTAGAGTGACAAGGCATTTCAGGGAATACTAGGGTGTGATAGGGAGTGCAAAGAATACCAATAAATATAGTGGATGCTAACATGCACCACATATTTCTACGAGATTGTTAGACGTGCCAGGTGCTATGGCATGTCAAGATGTAAAATGTGTTGCTTAGTTGTTTTATGGCCATGGTTGGATGTGAGCCTTGAATTGGTAACTTTTTAAGTGGTATGAGTTGAGATTGGACATGAGTAGCCTAAGATGTGTTATAGGAATTTCTTAGGTGAACAAGGCATAGTCTAGTTGTAGTAACTATAACTTTGTTAAGTTGTTGTAGTCGAGGCAAGACTTGGTTGGGTTCCCAAGTCTAAAAAAAAGTAAGGGAAGTTGTGAGGTCATGATAGCTAAGGAGTGTCAAGGCATGCCAAGGAATGAAAAAGTGTGCTAATGCATGGAATACAGTGTCAATGGATGCTGAGGAGTGTTAGGGAGTGGTAGGGGAACACAAGGGAGAACTAGGTCAAAATGCTTGGAAATGAATGAATAAGAGTGTGTGCTGAGTGTTAGTGAATTCCAAGTGTCCCAAAGAGGAAGTGTTTTAGGAGAAGTTTAGAATATGACTTGTAGGAGGCAAGCCTATGGTTGTGATAATGCATGGACAAAGCAATTTTAGAGAAAGGGAGACTTTGGGTTGGGCACAATATTATTTTTCTAATGAATTGGTTGGGTTCCCAAGTCACAAAAGTGCCAATGTGCCAAGTTCCAATGTTTGCCAAGTTCTAATGTCTGTCAATGCAATATTATGCCAAGGTATTCTAGGGCATTCTAGGGACTACGGGGAATGCTAACACATGTTAGAGGAGTGCTATGCTATGCTAGGTCATGCCAACATGTGCTCAGGCATCCTACTCATGGCAAGATGTTATAGGTACAAAGATGTTCCAAGACATGCAAGGTGCCAAGGAATGTTAGTGTGTGCCAAAGCATGTTAAGGTGTGCCATGAGTGTTGAGGAGTTTTAGGTCTCTCTCATTAATAGAATTGACAAACCTTGATTATGTATTAAATATTATAGTTCATACACACACTAGTGGAACTTTATCTAAAAGGAATTTGCTAGATAATAAACCTAATAGAGATGAATCATGTGTTGACTCATAGGAAAAAATATTCTTATTACTTGAGGCAAATGATACACATTAATTACTTCTTAACGATTTGGCTAACTCTAACTACTATGGCCTTGGACACATAATGAAAAGGACTCCACAACAATGGTCTTCAATTGTTATCTTTTGACAAAAAATATAGTAACATGTACATAGCATCATCAACAACTCATTAGAATGATCAACGATGATGAAATTTTTTTACTCTCACCAAAAGTAACCAAAAAGAGCATTGGTGAGGGTCAATAAAACATTGTCACTAGAAGTGTCACAAAAGAGATAAATAGTGATGGACCTTTAATGACCCTCACCAAAAGTGTCACCAAAGAGAGAATTAGTGACATGCCTTTAACGACGCTCGCCAAAAGTGTCATTGAAAATGGCTTTAGTGACAAACCTTAAAGGACCATCACTATATACACTTACAACAATTTTTTTTTAAGGACCATCACCATATGCGACATTGGTGACAGACCTTAAAGGTCTGTCACAAGCATGACCCTTACCAATGACATTTTTCTTGTAGTGTTCCTACTCGAATTTGAGGTAAATAACTGAGTATAGTAGACTGAATTTCTCAAGAAAGACTTCCACACAAGTGTAGATGTCTCTACATGAAAAATATTCACCTTTTCTTGCACTCATGTGCTTATATTCTTCCTTTTTAATGCACAACCCCATGATTCTCCAAATTTTTCCATGCAATTTATGGGCGAACTTTGAAAATCAAGGTGGGCACTCTTATCAATGCCTCCCATTGAATTTTGAGGAAATTCCTCAACCACCACTCAACCTTCATTATTGTAGAAAGTGTGCTTTTTAAATATTAGCATTCTTTCAATCAATGGGATTTGAGTAAGAGGTAAAAGAGAGAGGTATATTTCAAATTCAAATTTTACAGCATGCTTTGATGATGATTTTGAAAAATGTAGGCAAGGTAATTCCCACAACCCCTTTACTAATTCCCACTTGTGGTATCCTATTATATATCAATGTTTATATTCTTAGTCAATTGTAACAATATTTTTCATTATCAAGAAAATAAAATACATGGGATTTCTAATTTATCTAATTCAACTTATTCCAACCATGACATATAAATGTCAATATAAGCAATGTCAACATAATTAATCACAATAATCCTAGGGATCAAAGTGGGGATGTTACAGGACTAGCCATTGGAAACAATTTTTTGTATGAACTAAACAACAAGTTTTCATCAAGGAATTATAGGTTTCTCATCCATACTACATGGAATTGTGGGAAACTCCCATATATGATCTATAAGCTATACGTGACATGCATATTAAGGTATGAAAAATTAGGAGTACATAGCATGACCCAAGGATAATAAACGAAACTTTGATTGATCAAGTAGACAACCTAAAAATCATTTCTAAATATATTTGGAGACATTGGAGACACAAAACAAGGCATATTTCTACCCAAATATGAACAAATTAACAACATTAAACATGAATCTTGATTAAGTTGTTTGGATGGTATATTAAACTGAGAACCCATGAGGTCTACTAAATCTCAAGTGACCAAACCTACTAAAGTTGAAAGATGATAAAGGAAAATGAGACCTTACCAAAGAAATAAACATCATGCTGATAAGAAATAATAGTTTGCACCTAGGTCAAGGTAAAGACAAGTGGAAACCCTTATTATCATCCATAAGTCAGTCATATATAGACAATATATAAGATTACTCTCCATATTTTTGAGGTGTTATATTATTTATAAAAGTAACTTAGCTTATAGGAGTTTAGAAAGTCAACTAGGTATTAAGGTGAATTGACCGGGGATGAGCCTCAACAAAAATCTAGATAGGGAGAATCAACTAGGTGAAGAGTCAACTAGACTATCATGACAAGTTGATGGTTAGAATTTAGGTTAAGAACAAATCAGTGGTCAATTCAAGGAAAATAAAGGTATTTAAATTCAATAGGAATTTGAGTAGCCAATGGGATTTGATAGGTAACTAGATCAGTTAAGAAAAATCATAGTCAAGAATGTGTGTAGTTGACAAATATTAGTAGTTGAAGGGAAGTCGACTAACAATTGAATTGTGTTAGAAATGGTTAGGAATCCTAAGATTCTTAGGATCTTGACCATTAGGATTCAACAATTTGTAACTAATTTTGGAAATATGAATTAGGGTTTCTTATGTAAGAATATACCTATAAATAGAGCATGATATCAGGTTAATGGAATTTAATGAAAAATGTTGATTGGGAGAGATTAGGAGGCCTATGAGAGCACTTGTCTTAGATGTCAACCAAGTTTGAAGTTTTTTGTAATTAAGTGCATATTCAATGAATAATATAAGGGAGGTAAAACTAGAAGATTGGTTGGTTTTCCTAGTTAAGGGTTTCCAGGGTAAAATGTTGATGTATTGTGTAAATGTTTACATGTGTGCCATGTCTAATTTGTTTTCTTAATGTCCTCTTGAAATTTTTATGTTGATTGAGACATTTAAACTAGACTCTATTTTTGGTTGATCTTTATAATTGGATGGAAAAAATAAATCAAGTGGACTAGGTGATCCAACAATTGGTATCAAAGCTTGGTGAAAGGTTTTCCTATACCAAACATCTAGTACTATAACACATTTTGGCTAACAGGGAGAACCTTTGACATCAAAGGTTGCATGATATTGGATTTGGAACTAAATTCTTGATTAGATATAAGGTAATGCTATTAGAGTGGAATCTCTAAGATGAAAATTTCATTAATGAAAGATGGTTAGTAGTACAAGAATTGAGATCAAGAAGTTTAATGGTCACAATTTTGAGCTACGAAAGCTAAAAATTGAAGATCTCCTCTTCAATAGAGAGTGGTGGATCACTATGCAACCTAGAACACCTTCAACTATCATGTTGATAAAGGATTGGGAGAAAATAAAAAGAAAATAAGGGAGTATGATTCAAATATATCTTGCAGATATAACGTTGTTGAATGTCTTGTGGGAAGACACTAGTAAGAAATTGTGGGAAAAGATGGTGAACTTGTACTAGTCAAACTACATATTTAACAAGTTGTTTCTTCTAATAATATTTATATTCTAAGGATGAGAGAGGGTGATTTGATCAAAAAACACATGAAATCATTAAGTAATATGATAAATTAATTATTAATTATGGATATATCTATAATAAAGGAGAAAAAATGTATATTTTTATTATTTGTCAGCCTCAGGTGGATAGTCTTGTGGCTATTAGGAGTAATATGGCAACACTAATCCTTGATTATGTGGTGGTGTTATGTGGGCTTATCCCTCTTGCAGACAAGAGAGATCTCCCTAGACCTCAGAGAAATCTAGTAACAAACAACCAGGAATTGCTACCTTTCTCTAGATTTATATTGATTGAAACAAACACTATGATAGAAGTCACTTACTGTTTAATCAAAACGCCTAATGAAGTCTCTTTTAGATATTTCGACCATCCGATTCTCCTCAATGCTTTAGATGTCTTCCCATTTCTCCCCGCAACTTCTCCATGATGTCTTGAAGGATATTTGCATAGACAGAAACATACATGGGATCAAAGCATCAAATATATAGCATAAGAGATAAACGAAGTAATTAACTCAATCATATATAAAAAATGATCAATATGCAATCATAATCTATGTAGGGGATCAAGGAATCCTACAAATTATATCGGAAAAGACATAATTGAGAAAGAAAAGTTGCCTTTATATTAATAAAATGGAGAATAGACTTACAGCCTTGAAGCCTTGATGTTTCAAGTCCCTTCCCACAATCTCCAACCCCCTCCTTTAATGAATAGCCTTCCAACCTTATTCCTACAACATAAGCCTACTTCCAACATTCCTTTACAATCCTCAGGCTTGTATTAGCTTTATAGGCCAAGGAGGGGAAGTTTGGGATCCATTTCCTAAGGGATGAGATCCACTAATGGTGGGATAGGGGTTCCACAAAGAAACATAGTAGCTCCATGATGGGAGGGATTAGGGCTGAATAGTCACCCCTTTGAAGCTTGTTAGTCAGAATCGATATGACTAAAAAAACTTATGGACTTTACTTTTTATTTTTACATTTGTTAAGTCATGTGTGTACACCACATTGTAAGATAGAGTGCATTTATGCATAGTTTCTAATGGACTCTTCTGCGTATGCGTAAAGATTGACTAGGGAATTGCGTAGGAAGCCAAAAACAGGGTTTTAAGCCATGGGATCTAGGATTTCACTTTATTTGGAATAGTTTGGATTTTAACTTTACAGGGGAATACTTTGGAACACATTTATGGATAGCGAAATATCCAAACCAAAGGTCATTTTCCTAATGTGACAAAATGACGTGTAATAGATTTCCCCTTAAAGTGAAAAGTCAGAAGAGATGTTTGGTGACTGAAGCACTTTATCATGCCAAGTTTTGGGTTAGAGATTGCAGTCGGAGACCTAAAACAATCAATCAAATGTTACAATGCAATATATAATCATCATTGAGGTAGGAATTCCCATACTCAGAACATAAATGTCTCAAAGAACCAATACAAAAATACATCTGATGATACATGTCAATAGACGACATAGTATGGATGCAACCATCAATGCATCTATGTTTATGTTGACGGTACTAGACTCACCAACATCTAAGTTGATCTCCCTAGTAAAAAGTCCCAAACAGACCTTAGACCGTTTGGAGTGGGAGTCCCAACAGTGGGTAGTAAAGAAATTCCTTGATTGCAATAGCGCACAAAGGTAAGTATGAAAACTTTGTCAGAAGCGAGTGTGTGACCTTACAGTGAGTCAAGTGAGATGCATGGGGGTTCTAACGCACAAAAGGGAAAAGTAATTGTGTCCGTTAGAAGCATTTAATAGTATGCATCCTCAAAGGAACAGACAAGCGGAATGACATCACAAGCTGGAAAGCAGAATAGTCCACAATCTAAAGTGATGGATTAAACCAACAACATGTCTACAACAAGATTCATACAATCGCATATAAAATAATTCATACACAAATGCATAAGTTAAATAACATAAATTTCTAAAGAAACCAGAATATTCCAATTATAATAACAACATATGCATGAAAACGTGTTGGCTCTATTATATATTATTAAGTGAAAGTTCCATCCATACATACACCATTGACAACCACTAGCCCCAATAGTGGAACATTACCGTCAACACCACCTGCTCCTCCAAAGATATATACTCATTCTGCACTGTGGAGAAGCCAAGGCTCACTACAATACTCTCCAAGCCTTCTCTAAGCAATTCCTAGCCAAAATCTTGGCTCCCAAAATCCCCTAATATGAGTTATGAGGTTCTATATATAACAAAGTGTGGGGTGACCCTTGATATTCTCCTTTGACTCTTGGACTATCCTCATGACACTTCACATTTCATAGTGATTGTTCACATTCCACTAATGACACTTGGAATTTCACTTACAATATATTTACAATAATACAATTTCCACATATACCCATGTGGGACAAAATAGACTTGAGTCAGCCTTATAATAAAAACAACATCACTCAGGGTCTTCGGGAAAGAAAAACTCAGTAACATCCTCACGATGTTCTTCGGTGACGAACTGATACCAAGCTTGGTATTGCATTATTGTGTCCCCGCACTATTTAGCAATGTCCTTGTCAAAGAGAACTCTTGCCTCCACGGCTTTCGGGTATATGGTACTAAAACCCCTGTCTAGCTCATCTTGAAGTATTCGCAACATTTTCCTAAGTGTGGCTGGACCACTGATATACTTCTGCATGTTCTCTACGCTGAGCTGCAATTCATCCCTGGTGGCTTTGTGCATGAACTGCTCTATGTACTTGTCGACATCCAACATGACTTGGCTCTTCCTCATGGCCTGGGTGAGGGTTTTGATGGAATGGATCTTGTGCATTTGCACTATGACATCCAAACTCCTGAACAACTATGTATAGGAAGCCTTAATGCTAGTAAGGAGCGGAGGGAGTTGCTCATAGTTCCGGATTAACATTTGAATCCATGCTTTGTCTAGCTCAACCTCTCGCTTCATCCTATTGTGCAAGTAAAGCGGGGCTCCCTTGTACCTCATTGTCCATTATTGCATATGCACAATAGTAGTGTCAATGTCTTTGTGTGTTTGGGCTATCTGTGTGAACTGCTGTTGAAAGTCATATAGATGGACAACTTCTTCATGCACAATGACAAATCTGCTATACTATTCACATGGTAGCCTCCAAAGATGATATCTCCGACACTATTCCTTTCTGCATCTCTATCATGGTGGATCCCGTGGATTGCTCTATTCTCTACTTGGCCTCTTGCAAGTCCTTCACAATTCAATCATTCTCTACTATCAAGAACTTTACCATTGAACTTATGGCTTCTTCATAGGCCTTAGAAGCCTTGGCCATGGCAAATGGATTTCTTCTAACATCTGGTACAATCACCCTTTCTTCTATGTGCGTAGGTGATGTATGATCATCTGGGAGATTCTTTCTTCGTGCTTGTACAATCCTTTGCTGTGACTTTTCAAATGCCAGATTGTACACATTCATCTCTGGATCATCATCAAGGAGAAAAAATTATCCTTGCTCGCTAGGGACTGGTTGTGGTTCTTGAGGTGGTAAAGACTATGGTGTGACCTCGGATGCCCTCGGCATGAGATTGATGTCTTGGTCTTATAGATGCTATTATGTCTCCATGTATGTTTCCTCAACCAACTGCTCAACCTGCTAAGCAAGCTCCCGAACCCGCACCTGCTCACCCTCTTCTTCATCTATTGGCTAGTCTACTTCTTCAACCTATATCTGTGTAGTTTTCTATGTCATTGCACCTTGTACTTCTTCCTGATCCCATTTCTTCCTTTCTTCCCTTTCTCTCCTCCTGAGCTCTTGCTCTGCTTTCAGCTTCTTCACTGTCTCCTACAATCTCCTCTCTGTATCTTCCAACCTTTGCTTCTATCTCTTCTTCCACTCTACTCTCCTTTCGCGATGTCGCCTCTTCACATTTATCACCAAATCTACTCTCCAACAAGTGGATCTTCTTTGAACTTGTATATTTGCTCAGCCTCTACACTCTCGTCAATCTTCCTCTTACCTTTGTCTTGTGACAATTTGCTACTCACTGTCATTTTTGTTGTTTCTTCCTATGGTGCTACTACCTACAGTGTTGCTTTTCATTCTATGGCTATGCTCACTAGTCCATTGGGCCTAGAGGATTTGTAGCAATACCTCCAAGGATATTCCTTTGGCCAATGACATGGCCCGTGGATCCATGGGTAGTACAACTTCACACAGTAGTTCTTGCATATGAAGTTGGGATCATACGGATTCAAGCTCTAGGTGACAAACCCAAACTTCTTTAAGTTCGTCACCTCGACATCCACATCTTTCAAGGTACGAATCTCATACAACCCAATCTGCAAAGGAAGAATAATCCATGGTGCTTTCTTCCTCCTTTGTAGTCCGCCTGATAACCCTATGGAGATGTGGTATGCAACCTCTTACATGACCAACTTGTCTGTGGCAAACCTTGGTAGCTCATGCGGAGGCTTCTCTATGCCAAACATCCCGATGAAGGTGCCACCGGGTTAGGCATACCAATCTGCAATGTTAAGTAATGTCTGCATTGCTTCTTGGGACATGCAAGATGGATACTATTTGAATATCATCCTGTACATTGGGGCGATGAAGTGGTATGACATCATCGCCATGACTCCTTGGTAGCTGCCCTCAGAGATAAACTTTCAATAGACGTTCACAACATCTTCTGATGAATTACATGTCCAACCCATGGCAGGGAACTGCTGTTGCACACAGATTTCATGAAGCAAGTACATGGACATAAAGAATATTGCTTGCCCATCCTTAGGTCGATTCCGGGAATTAGACACATTCCCTTTCAACTCAATAGCCAACATGCCTGACTAGTTGAAATACCTTCCTTCATTTGCCAACGTATCTAACATAACAACCCAACTCTACAGGAATTTCTCCGTACTCTCTTGACCATACAAGCGACATGCGAAGATGACCAAGAGTTGGTAATCCTTCATGAGTGACTTCGTCTTATAGACTTGGTTGGGTGTCATCCTAAACTTCTATGGATCTTTCACATAAAACTTTATGATATATCTAGTGTTTACCTTGCTATTGGGAGTGAAGAACAATGCATCCATGTAGTTCATCGACAGTGGAAAGTGATACATCCGATGGTAGTTTTCTGAACTGAAGGTGACAAGTTGTGTCCTACTGGTATTGCTCAATGTAATCATCTTAGGATCGATATGTGAGACAACCTAGTGAATGATATCCGTGCACTCAAAGAAAGGGTAACTGCATGCAATCTTGTAAAAGTCTAACTTGTGAATTTTGACAAAGACTTGTCGATCTTCTAGATCCTCCTTAAAACTTCCTGCAAATATGTCCTTTATTTCTTTCCATGTGATCTCCATGTCCTTCTCTACAAAGAGTTACATGCCTACATAGATGGGAAATTTCATTGGCACCTATTCAACCACGTCTCTAGTGTTGCTCTCTACAGTGTCCTTTGATCTAGCTCTCTTGGAAACCATGATGCCTATACTATTGAGAGACTGCTCAACAAGTGATGTACCAGGAGACAAAGAAGACACTCACGGTAATCAAATGTCATCTTAAAAACACAAATCACTTCAAGGATTGATCATGCAACAAGCTAGGTGACTGTTGGGAAAGATTGCACATTTGTGACTCTTAGAGCTGAGGGACTGTTAGTTGGACCTATGCATTGCACAGTCCCAGCTACCAGTAGGATGTATTACTGACTAGAACTACGTATATCATAGTCCACTGAGGCTAGTTGTTGACTAGAATTGCACAATGCATAGTTTATTCTAGCTTGATTGTTGGCTAGGACTATGCATTGCGCAATTCTAGTGGGCAAGACTGGGAACTGTCTCCCAAAACTACGCAGGGAATAGCTGGAGGCCAGTGACAGGTAACTTCTGTGCAATTCCTGAAGCCAAGGAAGAGCCTTGAGATCCAAGAATGTGTAGTGAATGCTGGGCAAAGCTAGATCTAAGCAAAGGTAGCCCAGATATACCTAAGGGCAACTTGAAAATGAGTATATTTGAATGCATGAGCAAAGGATGATGCAGGTAGGAGTGAATGATCATGCATGCAATCAAACCAATGCACGAATCAATCAAACATATGAACAACGAAGTTGGTGGGGAGAGTCACCACAATGATGAATGTTAGTGACAAAGCAGTGTTACACCTGCAATGCTTAAGAAAGACAATGCAAAAGTTGAGACAACGCTTTTACAAGTTAAAAAAAAAAATGCCAGTGATCATTCAATAAAACATGCAGCACAACACTCACACAAGTTAAGGAAACAAAAGTGATAGAAAAAGCAACAAAATACTTGAAAAGAAAAACTTACTTGGAAAAGTTGCGTCGACTATGTCAAAGGTTCCTACATGCCTTGAGAATGCAAGAGATATAAGATTGAATGTGTACTATGAGCTATGGGGCATCCATTAAATAGATTTGGTAGATTTAGGGTTTATGACGTGCACGCCAAAAATCTAGGAAAAAGTAAGAAGTTGCAAGAAGTTTCTAAAATTGACTTACGGGTAACTCCTAGTGATAAAAATAGATCCCTATTTTTGGGGATGATTTTTTCTTTTTCTCCTTTTTTATTTTTTGGGAAAGGTTGTCATGCATGCATCGAGAAATTGTGTAATTTTGGAGGGAACTGGGAAACCTGCCAAGACATGCACCAGACAAAGCCTAAATGAATGCTTCTACACAGTTCCTAGGTTGAATGGATTTGGTTTCCTATCATTCTCTACACAGTTTCTTGACTGAAGAAAAGTTGTCAGCTGGGACTACATAGTTTTGGAGCCTAAGCTCACTGCCAGGATGTTCCGCACAATTTTGGAGAGAAAGGTTGACTGTTGGGTTGCTCTGCGCAATTCATGTGAGAAAGGTAGGTTGTTGAACTACTTTGTGTAATTCCTGATAGCAAGGTATGCTGCCCTCTAGGACTACACTGTTTTCCAAGACAAAGCAAGAACTAGATGTAAACCGATTCACGGGGTCAGCTTGTGGTTAGCCAACAAAGAAAGTAAGTGAATATAAGCTGCAAAGTGAAAGATAAACTTGAATGAAACACAAGTACCTGAGAAGTGCAAGACAAGATGCTAATATTTTGAGGAGGGAGGCTCTAAAACAAAATGAAGGCAAAATTTTGGAGGGGCGCTACAACATTGGCGACACACTGGTAGAACTCCAACTCTCTATATGGACCTTGTTTTGTGTAAAGTGAGTGTAACTCATCTGGAAGTATTGTTCGATTCTTTGATCGTCATGGCTTCTTCTCTAGCTTGTTTTAGAGATATAGTCCCTACCATTCTCTTGATCGATCATCACACATACCAAGCCAAGTCAATTGAGTTGTTTCGATTGGGGAAGAGGGGTATATTGATGCACAAGTTATATGATTGTCAGTGTTTTAGTTTCATCTTTGGTGTTTCCCTACTTCTAGCAAGCCTGGATAGTACCTCGGCAGAGTCACTTCAAGAAAACAAGCATCGCTCCACTGCTAGTGAGCCTGGACAGTACTCCGACGGGGTTACTTGCTTCACCTCTCTACACAGGAAGACTTTATCTTCTTTCACATTTATTTTATTTTTCATTTTTCATTTTTAGAGAACGGTTCATAGTCACTTATTTATTTCATGAGGCAGAAGAGGGATCCTAACTTATTAAGAGAAGAAGAGGTTGTCCCTTCAAAGAAGTATGTTATATATACCTCTGAAATACTTGTTAAGGTTTTCCCCCTCACCTTACTCTACTTGACTGATATGAAAAGGGTTAACTGAATATAGAAAAACCGAAAAGGGTAAGTGGTACTATTTAGAAGTGCAAGTGTTGTGTTTTCACCAAGACTCACTCTGAATAGAACATATTTTCCATCAGGGTATCATCAACTAAAGACAACAAGCTCTTCATAGAGAGAGGACAATAAATAACCAATTTTTTTATAGTTGTACAAGTCCTCTTGTACTTCACCTTGTTTGTCTCAAGAGACAAACACGGTTTCATGTGAAGCTAAACCTACAGGTGCATAACAAGAAAACAAAACAAACAAGCAAAGGACAGAAGTAAGTGAAAGAAAAACAATTAAGCAAAGAAAATAATGCAAGTAAAGAAAACACTACTCCTAGTCCTATAGTAAACAATTCATGGGCCTACTCACATGAAGTGATATTTCCAATGTAGCCACTAGTGCATTGGTTGGCCCATGTTGGTGAAGGCATAGTCGACATAAAGATATTCAAGTAAACCAATGCAAAAGAAATATAAGACAATAAAGACCAACACGCTCGGAGTTTAAAAGCGTCCATAGAAAAGAAAAGAGTAAAAGTGGAAGACAAACATTATGTGGACGTACCATGGTGTTGCAATACAATGTGCGCAGACAATGAACATGCACACTCTTTTGACTGTGACAAACGAGAAAACATGAAAAAGGAAGACAACTTTCGCTTAGTTAGAGTACTCGTTGTGTATGATTCGTCTAATGCAAGAGTGACGGGATCATGTGATTGTGGTGGAGGATGTAAAATTTGCAGAGTAGACTAGTTTTTGATGCAAAAAAGAGAGTGATGAGGAGCTTGGGGTGTTTCAACAGATTTCTGATTGGAAGCAGAACTTACCTCAAGACAATTAGGACTTGACATAACCATCAACTCGGGCTAAAGTGCCTCGATAGCTTGAGGAGTTTCGTAATCCGGATTTAAACAAGAATGCAACAAATTACAAATATAACCATAAATACAGAGATGTAGTAGAAATAACACTTCATTTCATTAATATCCAATACTAAAATATGCTTACAAACAGAATGGAAATAAGACTAACTCGAGCGATGATAGCTTATCTCTGAGAAGAGATGTGATGGCTACATGCCTTTGAATTGAGTTACAGTGAGGCTCAAGGGCCTTTTTATTATTGAAAAATAAGAGAAAACCATAAACAACCAAAACTCTCACTTGAGGAGATGTAACACCAAGAGTTTATGGGCCTTGTTGGGTTTAGCTGGGAAGCCAACTTCCCGGGGTCATAACTTGGTCATATTATCTTTGTCTCACGCGTATGATACCTTGTTGGAAAGATATCTCCAAGGACTAGATCTGCTAACATTATTTCAATAGAAATCATTAGATGCATTTTGCCAAAAAAACATCATTTATGGCCTCAAAATGGCTACGGAAGTTGAAGGCCTGAAAAATTGCCAAAAATAGTAAAATGTGCTACAATTAAGGAAACAGATGAAACTGAATGGGCGGTCTAGGTGGAATAGGTGGGTGGCCACTAATATCCACCTGGATTATTCCTCCCCCCTTAGGAAGAAATGGTCCCCATTGCATGTAGAGCCTCCATGAGGTGAGGAAATTTATGTTGGTGTGAGCTTTTCTGCCATGTATTATGTGTCTAGTAATGGTGGGAAGCATGGTCGAAGGTAGTCCACATTGAAGACTAGGTGCAAGCCAAGGAATGTGGGAATGTTGTACTCCAAAGCATTGTCTCCCACATCTTTGGTAATGGTTTAAGGACCATATCGGAATGGTCTGAGCTTCCAATGGGCTCTCGTAAGGCATTCTTTTTGCAAATGAAACCAAACTTTGTCACCCACCTGAAACTTCCGATGTTGATCATGTAGTTGCTTGTACCTAGAACTTTCCATAATGGAGCGGTGTTGTATCGGCTACAACCACCCTCCAAAATTTTTCCTTAGCCCATTTTCGAGCCTCCCTATGAACCTTTCACAACACCTTGTCTTGTTTTGTCAAGTGCACAAGCTTCAAGGTTTTCTTGCACAAAGGCATCCTGTTGATCACAATTTGATCTATTCCCCTCACAGGCTATCCAACCGAACTTAGTACAGCAATAGCCTAAGCAGCTTCCCCAAGAAAAATGTGCATTTCTAGATGGAAACCAACGTTCCGTCCAGAAATTGCACAATCCTATCTGACAACCTACTAGACTCCAGAATTGTGCAATTCTGCTAGCTAATACTCCCATGAGGAATTGCACAAACTTCCCCAGCAGGGCTGCTCAGTCCAGAATTTGCGCAAATCTGGGCAGTAGTTAGCTGCTCTGACAGAAATTGTGTAAACCTCCTAGGTAGCTATCCTATCTCCTAGCTATAAATGCACATTTTTCTCAAGAAATTGAGCATCTTCATACATGAGCAGTTTGGTTGACTAGTTCCACCTGGGACCAAGGAAACTTGACTTACATGCATGCATGAATTTCTTTTTCTCGAAATAGAAATAGGCAACATGGAAAAGTCATCCCATGATTCAGGGAGCTATTTTTAGTAGTCGAAGGTTAGATGCAAATTTGTTTTAGAAACTTCCCTCCAAGTGTCACTTTTTCCTAGATTTGTAGCATGCACATCATGAGATCAAACTTATTTATTCGATGCATCAGAGCTCATTCTTTCACATTGATCTTGGAGTTCTGACATCCCATGGCACATCGAGGACTCGTTGGCTCATTTATTCATGGGTAAGTGGCCTCAACTTGTCTTTTTCAACATTTCTGTTATTTTTGTGTATTCGCTTGTGTGACTGTTGTTTGCTTGATTTCTTTGAATTCTTGTTGTCGTTTACATGTATACTAGCTTGTCCTAGTTCTGTTTCAGTTTTCGTTTCTATCTCACTACTGTTGCATGCATGAAACTGTTTTGCATGAATGTTCGTTGAACCGGCGAATTGCTTCACCCACATGCATGTTGATCTATTTGCTAAATATTTCATTCATATTTTGCTTGCAATGTCAATCACTTTTTCTTTCACTTAGTGTCACCATGCACTCACTGTCTTATTTGCTTTCAGTTTCCCGTTGTCGAGTCGGGCCAACCTTGGCCCGAACTCTGCCTTCACTGAGACTACATTCCGCAATCTAGGAAGGAATGATCTGCCTTCCTCTCCTAAAATATGCATTTTTGGCAAGCCCTGCCCTCCAAGACTATTTTGTGCATTTATGAGGGGCACTGACTGCTGGCCCAAAAAATTGTGCAATGAAGTCCCTGAGCCTGCAATCACTCCCAACTGGAATTGCGCATTATGCAATCCTAGCAGCCAGCAGCCAGTCTGGATTGTGCATTGTGCAGATCTAGCAGCCAGTCTTGCCTCCCAGACAGCCCGAACTTCCTTTTGCACAGTTCTAGTAGCCAGTCACCCAACCTCCCATAAGAAATTACGTAATCTTTCCCATCAGTTTCTAAGGTATGTGTTGTGTCATTCCCCGAATTTTCTTTGTTTCCACTGATAGGTTTCTTTCCATGCATGTTTCTTGTCTCCAGATCTTTAGGTGTTCAACTGTATCAATGGCTTCCAAGAGAACAAGATCATAGGACACTGATGGAAATGTAGCTGGAGCAGCAGTTGACCAAGTGTCCTCTAGTCTTCCGATCTATGAAGATACAAAGTTGTATCTAGACAAGGACATCAAACTGAAGTGGCAAGAGGTCAATGAAACATTTGCAGGCACTTTTGGGACCACCTCGAAGACCATCAGGTGTACATGAACATTCAAAAGTCCAGCTTGTACCAGATTTCATGCTGATATCTAGCGTTCCCATGCGCGAGCATGATACATTGGATCATCTCTCACACTAATCCTGAGACGATGACCTTAAGCAGTGTCAGTGGGATGAAGCTTGCGACCTTCTGGGAATGAGATTATGATGAGATGTATCAGATGTCAGAGCCTGTGACTGTCATGGAGAATCCATTCAACTTACCCAACAACAATGCTAACTCCAGAAACATTCTAAAGAATTGGGTAAAGGAGACATCTCGATTTACGTTAACACTCAACCATATCCACAAGACAAAGATACTCAGAAGGTGTACGAATACTCGATCCTATTTTCTTGTCGACTGTATGGCCAAGCAAGCACGGAAACCTTCCCACAGAGTTGGGTGGTTGCATTCGACCACTTGGATAGAAAAGGAAAACCATGTAACTAGTCCGGCATACTAGCTCATCAGCTGAAGGAACAAGTAACGAAAGCTCAATAGTCACCCAGAGGTATGCATGCAAAGATTTACATATCCGCCTATATTTCGTCAATTCAATGTCCTTGAATTGGAAATCATAAATTGTTAACCTGGGTGTGTAGACTAATAAAGTACAGGTGCACAATATGTGCTTAGAAGTTATTCATTAGGTCGTTATGTATTTGTTCAAATCTAACCTTATGATGGGAGTGGTGTTTGTCAATTGTATTAGTGTCATAATTCTTAGGGATGTTGATTAAGTTTCCTAGGAATTAATCTCTATCCAATTAGTTTGTAGACGATGTGAGAGTGATTTTACTTATGTTAGATTGTTTGGGATTTTTTTTATCTTAAATGTCTATGTTGTAGCTCCTAACTCTCTAAGTGCAAAAAGAAACATATTCTATCAGCTAGGAAGGAATACTGTTGAACTCAATTGTTTTAGGAGAGGTCTTCTTGCTTGTTCAACTTTTTGTTCAAACAAAGTAACCCAAGAAACATCTATAATGTGAATTGAACGCACTTCAATTATTATGGATAATAAGCAAAGGAAATAACTATGCAGTACCAGGTATAAAGAAAATTAGATAACAACCTAAGCTAGGTATAAAGAAAATTAATGTTCTTATGTAGATAACAATTCGTTAACAAGATCATTATGCAGCATTGCCACACAAAACAGAGCAATTGAAGAATTAAAGGAAATAAGATTGTATTTGATTAAAACTTGCCACTTTTTGTAGGGGCCCTCCACATAGCAATTCAGAGCTTCAATCAACACAACGCTTGCACACAAAAACCAATTCTATTCACATGAAATTCACAAACTGTCCATAAACATATCATTCAGCGTGCACCCCAAATAACAGTGCAGCCATTAGCTTTATAGCAGGTCTCTTGGCATAATTGTGTGAAGATTTTAAGCCTAATATCTCTAACCTATCTAAACTTATATTTTTAAACCGTCGTTTTGCTATTCCGAAAGCAAAACGATAAGGTTTCAACTGATCTCAGGTTTTGTTCTACGTTAATCTGATGGTTGACTTGGATTTTGACCACGATCTCCTATGCTTCTTTTAGCAAACAGTTTCGAGTGGACAGGGAGGTATCCATGAGGGAGCATTCCTCTATCCATCTGCACCTTTCGCTGCTGACCTAGAACTTTGGAACCCTTAGAACAATGAAGATAGCTACAGAAACATGGATTAGCTGCAGAAACAAGCTGATTTGGTAGCCATTTGCAACTTTAATGAAACAATAGGGTATACAGTTAAATATGAACAAGAAAACATATTATTGCATACCTTCATAAAAACCTGGTACATATGGCTTTATTTAAGTGATAAATATATATATGAAAAAGATAGGATCATTAGGCAAGAAGGATGTCATGGTAGGACAATCTTCAGACTCTACATTCCCCCAAATTGGAGATGTTGTATGCCCTTATACACTCCTTCCTTGTCTTTTGCTTGTACCTCTTGTTTGTCATCTCCCTGTTTCACTGTTTTCTTCTTTTTGGCAAAGATTGACATTCTAGGCTTCCTCATTAGAATTTTGTACTTTAAACTGATTCTCTCTCTCTGCATAATTTTGTTCTCATTCTTCAACTTCTTGTGTTTCTTATACCACAAGCTTAGATGTAGGATCACATTGTCACTCTTGGAAATCTATATCTCACTCTGTGTCTTCAAGGCTTGATTTTAATTTTTAAGATACCAATTCAGTGTTTCTAGTTCAAAGGTTTCCTGCTTCAAGATGTTTGAAGCTGATTATTCATTCACCTGGTTGATTCCTTCTCCAGGGCTCTGTATTGTTTCCTTTATTGTTATCGCCTTCCTTTCCAGTGACTCTATGTAGTCGTTGATGAGCCCCAAAAATGTACAATTATTTGGGCTCATTCAACCTCCTAATTTGGCTTAGTCCACCATTCTCATTTGTTTATTGCATGTTTTTTATTATTTTTATGTTAATAGAGTGAATTTGGTTAGTCATTATGCCAACAAGTCTAATGGGTGCTTTGTGTAGCCTTTTTGGTCAACTTGGAGACAGAATTGAAGGTCTTAATGAGCACTTGGCAGCCAAATTCGTGGGAGAACAAGCTAGAGGATTTGTAGGAAGGTGTCCCCCTCATTTATGGGCCCTTACCTCGAATTCTCCACCATCAGCTCGGAGTTCAAAGGCCACCAAATCAATGAGCACAAGGGCAGCCAAGCAAGTCAAGTTGGACTGCTGTTAACTACAAGTCTTGGGCAGCCAAGTCCCTAACTTTTAGGAGGACTGTCGGGTCCTCAAATTGTATAAATAAGAAGGCTTGGGGCCTCATTTTGGTTAGCTAGTGGGTAGTCATTTTTTGTAGCTAGTTAGTCAATTTGGGGTTAGCTAGTTAGTCAATTTGGTTAGTCATGTTGTAGCTCGGTTTTTGCTCCTTGTAAGCCAGTTTTGGCATGTCATTAGATTCATGATTATTCAATAAAGACAGGCAGCTTTTGATCCAATTCTAAGTTTTTAAGAGAGCAACAGACCTCCTCTGCGTTGTAATGTTAATTTCTTTTTGTTTCAGCACTTTAGCTCATTGCTTTACCATGAAATTCGAAATTACAGGTTTGCTGAGTTAGTTTTTATGAGATTGAATGAGTTTAGCTTATGGTTGAATTGCTTTCGGTTGTTTAGTTAGACTAGCAGGTTGATAATACATTGGAGCTCCAAGGAAAAAGGTTGAGGAAGTCTCCACTGCCATCTCTGTTTGGAGATTGGAGTGCAGCCTATACCAACCACAAAAATATGCAGTTCTTCACTTTATACATGCTGCAACATAGTCATTGAAGATCCATCCATGCACTGTTGACATTGAACCATACTTCTACATTTTTCATTCCATGCACGGCTCCTTTTTCTCAGTTTTACATTGCTGTTCATAGGTTCTACATTGCTGTTCACCTTCCAACTCATTCATCACCACGTAGCTTCATCCTTTTGTCCTTTTGTTGATCCCATCCTTCTATCCACCAACCACTTCGTGCACTCATTCTCTGTCCTCTTTCTCTGCCCTTGAGTCATCACAAGTCTCATCTCCACCCTACCTATCCACCCAAACCATTCCATCCCTTCACCATCACCCAAAACTTTCACTTACAACACATCCTGTAGAAATCCCTGCGTTTTCTGTAGAATCCCCTGCAGACATCCTGTAGGAGGCCACTCACTCGGTTGCTGAGCCTCTGAACGTGAGGAACCTCTGTGCACTGATGCTGAGGATCTCTGGGGACCTCTCCTAGCCTCCCCAACCTTTCCCAAGCTTTCCTTCCTTCCGCATCACATCTGCACAACCAAACCCTAATAAGCACAAAATCACAATCACTCCATCCACTTAAAGGAAAAAATACAAAAACATGTCTTTTAAGATGCAAGTAGATTAGATTCATGCATTTTCACTTATGAGAAGTAATGGCATCATTGGTAGAAGTTTCCTTCACATTCTTTGCATCATAGAGGTTAGACTAGTTAAATTAGGGTTTCCTAGGGTTTCCATGTTTTGATTTGCTTTCAGTTCATTTTTGCCAAGTAGATTAGTCTTCTTTGAGCTAGCTTTCGTCCATCATTGATAAAGCTTCTTCTGTGAGCCTATAGAAGTTGGCTTGAGCCCTAGCGGACTTGTGCCAGCTGACCAAGTGACAGCTGCGACAAGAGCTAGTACTTGTGCATACAGCACCATCGCTTCCAAGTTTGTACGAACTATCGGGTTGATAAAATTAAGAGACAGGAAGCCCCAGGAGTTGTAGCATTATTGCTACAATACTGGAGCTCACCATCTTTTTGGCACCGTTGCCGGGGAAGCGGCAGAGTATTGGTGATTGTTGCTATTCTTCTATTTTCTACTACAACCTTCTGCTCAATAGTTTATTTCATTTTCATTCTGCAAAAGTAGCATAGACATTTCCTGCTTTCATAGATTAGTATTTCCTGCTTTCATAGATTAGCATTTCTCGCTTTCATAGATTAGCCTTTCCTGCTTTCCTAGATTAGCATTTCAATTCCGCAATTTCAATTCCGCAAGCGTAGACTAGCATTTCATTCCTGCAATTTCATTTGAGCAAAATAGATTAGTCTTTTCCTGCTTTCATTTCAATTCCGCATGTTCCTTTTAGCGAGATAGTTAGTTGCAGTTCACTTTATTTCAGTTTTGCAAGTAGAAGTAGAAAAAAAAAAACAAAAATCAAGCAAAAAGATTTCATTTCATGCCTTGTAGGAGTAGAGATAAGTTAGAAAAATGATTGCAAAACATCCCCACTGCTTCACACAGCCTTCTCTCTTCTTCGATGGCTGTGATTGAAGAACCCCTGGGTGGACATCAAGACATATCTGAAGAACCTCTAGGGGAGAAGAAGAAGAAAACATTCCTCTAGAGCAAATGGCTACAAGTAGAAATGTTGGGAGCAACATCTTGTCCAAAGATGAATTTGAAAATCAGCTGGAAGATTTCAAGAGTGATATGAGGCAGTTTCTTGCCATGCAACTGGATACCTTGCGGATCCAAAAGAAGCAAGAAGAAGCCAAGAGGGCTTTGGTCATCTTTTGTCCTAGGTGCCTTAAAAAGCATCCTAGGAACGAATGTCCAATGCACTCCCTAGAAGTGTGTTTTGTATGTGAAGAATACCATCCTACAGATCAATGCCCTTCCTTGCCCAGAATCAAAGCTGCATATCAAAGAGCCAAGGGAGCCACTGAATCACTCTATTATATGAACCAAAGGAGGCCACATGGACCTAGATCTTACCAGCAGGAACTGCAACGGATACCCGAGACCTATTATGACCCTTATCAAGCCACTTTCATGCCTTCTTCGGATCCCCCTGCTCATCCTTCCTGGTCTACACCTCCTCCTTGGTCATATTCTCCTTGTTCCTTCACAGATCCATATTATGCCCAACCAGTTGCTCATTCATTTCACTCTTATGCTCAGCCACAACCTCAGTGGAATGCACCTTATCAGGAGTGGAGGCCCCAGTACAACTCTCATCCCGCTCATTTTCCTCCACCACCTGCTCATCCACAACCATCGCCTCCTCCTCCACCAAGGCAACCCCAAATGCCTACCCAACCACAATGCCATCCATCTCCATCTCAATTTCACACCCCCACTCAGCTACCCGTACCTCCATTTCCAAAACCATGCAATGGAGCAGCTCAACCTAATTGCAAATCTGAGGCACAACATATGCAAATGACTCCTTTTGAGCTCAATGATGTTCACCAAAGCTTAGGAAGAGTGTTGCAAAAGAGAGAATCTATTGACAACATTGAAGGACCAAAAGCAAAAGAAGATTCCAAAGAGGAGATCAAAGAACCATGGGCTGCACTTGATGAAGAGAAGAGATTAGAATCAGAGATCGAGAGAGTTCCTTCATGGTTACCATCAAATATTCCATGGATGCAAGAGAAAGATCAGCAAAAAAAGGAAGGTGAGAAAGTCATGTTAGAAGGTGACATGAAGAATGATCGAGATCAGGAAAAGGACCAAAGATATCAAAGCTATATTGAGACATGGTTCTAGACAGTCACTAAGTTGCAGCAGTACTCTCCTCCTCAGCTATGTTTTGTACTTTCAAAGTCAGATCATTTTGTCTCTGAGATCTGGATACTTGTTCAATCATGCATTTCAAGCCTTCACATCATTTTTTCTCTAATCTCGATGTGCACGTGGCTCCATTGGAAGTATTCGTATACTTGAAAATGATTTTGTTTTTCAAGTAGGGTAGGGTAGAAGAAAAAAAAAAAAAAAGGAAAAAAAAAGGAAAAGAAAAAAAAATGAAAAAAAAAGGAAAATAGAAATCTAAGGTGAAAACCTCCTCGGAGGCGCCTTAGATTGGCTCATTGACTGAAAACCTCCATGAGGCGGTCAATGGGTTGAAAAAAAAGAGAAAAGAGAATAAGATCTTTGGGTGAAAACCTCCCTTGGAGGCGCCCAAGGCAGGCAATTAGGGTGAAAACCTCCATGAGGCACCCTAGTTGTTTTTCAAAAAAAAAAAAAGAGAAAAAAGAAAAATAAAAATGAAGCTAATCTCCATTGAATAAGTTCATGTTGCAGCAATGACATTGCAAGTTAAGGAAGGACGTTTCATGACAGGAGGAGCACTCAAATCAAAGACAAAGGAGTTTTTGTGCCTTCTACAGGAAGTTTCGTATCTTCTACAGGAAGCTTACAAAAAAGCCAAATTGATCTCCGAGGAGGACCTGAAGGCTTGGAATATGTCCATGAGGCCTACCCACATCCATGTTTCCATTCCTCACCCCTTTTCCATCATTTTTTTCATGTCATTATGCTTCTTTCCTCAAAACTGTGTCTTCTACAGGAAGCTCTGTATTTCTACAGGAAACATCCTGTAGAACCTTTGGACGAGCCAAATCCAATTTCAAAAGTGAATCTGATGGTGGGAGTCTATTGGTTAGGCCTGCAAGCACTTGTGTGTCCATCCCTTGCCTTCATCCATCATTTTTTCACCTCCTTGTGCTTCTCATTGTGCTTCTACAGGAACTTCCTGTAGAAATTGTGGGAAACTAGGCATGCATTTCAAAAAGTGGTTTGGCGAACATGCTAGCTTCCTCAAGGGTTCAGAAGTCCTCATGCAGTCTTCCAACTCATCCTCCATCATCTCCATACCTGCATCACAGCCAAAATTCATTTTGTCATACCATGCAACCAAAATGCAAAGTGCCTTGAAGCAAAAACACATAGAGCAGAATTTGTTTTTGCCATAACTTGAAAACCATGCATCCATTTGACAAACCGTTTTATGGGGGATTGTACAAGGTTGATGACAACATGCCTGAGCAGTTTCATGCAATTCCGATGCACGGTTTCCAAGAAATCAGCCTCCATCACCATCAGCCATTTTTGCATTTTCTCCATAACCGTGCATCCGTTTCAAAACCTGTTTCATGGGGAGATGCACATGGGTGATAGTAGCCTACCCAAGCAGTTTCAGCTGATTCCGATGGACAGTTTCCGAGAAATCGACCTCTGAAATCTTCAGCCATTTTCCATTTTTCTCAAAATCCGTGCATCCATTGATCACGAATTTGCTATGGGAGATGCATAATGATGGTAGTAACATGCTCACCGAGTTTCAGATCAAACCGATCTACCGTTTGGGAGAAATGGCAAAAAGAAGTTCTGGTCCTGAGAAAATTCAATGGCAGCAGCTTGAACGGGCAGAGTTGAACGTGGAAATGATTGCATGCACTCAGATCCGGCCAGAGGACACCTGCACATGAAAAAAACAATCAAGGATTAGCAGCCAAGCCATATGCAATCAGGAAAACTAAGCATGCAGCAGCAAAATCAGAGCAGGCAGCAGCAAAAAGCTCACGGCAGCCATTCAACTTCGAGGTATGTGACAAACTCATTCCTCTATTGCATAAATTTAATTCGAAAACTTCATGAATTAATGGAATGGTGGGATTAAGCCACGAATTAGTAAGGTTCAGCTAATTGTCGTCTCTAAGAACTTAGCCGGCAGTCACGCAGCATGGTCATTCACGTGAAACTGAAAAAACACAGCCAGTTATGGATAGTTTAAACTCCAGTGAAACAAATGGTAAGGGATTACAGGCAGATGGAACTGCAGGGGACGAACAGTTTGCATGGGCTAAGTGCAGGTCTCTGCCACCTCACCACAAATCACGCAGTGAATAAAGGAACGCTCGGCTGAAGACTCACGTAATTTTTGTTCAGGTACACTTGCTAACTGTTGTTCATTTACACTTGTAAATGTTAAACTCACGTCCTTCATCAAGTTTTGGGCTTGTTAACAATCCTCCCGCATGCAAAGATCATTCAAAGGCGCAGAGACATCCTACAGGCGTTTCTACAGGATGTCGTCTACAGGAAAGTGCAGCAGAGCAGCGAAGCCTGAGTTTCTCTTCATCAAGTTTGGAGCTTGAAGAAAGGTGAAAATAGTTGAGGTGGATCATGCTATTTTATTTTTCATTCACTTGCACGTGATATTGCAGAGGGTATGAAAGTCGTGGAATTGCTTTTAGAGCTTTCAAAGGATATGGCTGTGTGTGAACAGATTGGCAAGGTACAAGGTTGTATCCCCCTCCTTGTAACAATGTCAAATAGCGACAATCCTAAAGCTGCTAAGGATGCAAACGGAGTTCTGGAGAATCTCCCATACAGTGAGCATAATGTAGTGCAAATGGCACAGGCGAACTATTTCAAGCCCTTGATACAGAACCTGAGAGAAGGGTCTGACACAATGAAGATTGTTATAGCAAGTAAGTTGTGAGAGATAGGTTTAACAGATGAAAACAACGTTGCATTCCTCAAAGAGGGAGTTGTATTTCCGCTTCTTGAAATGATTTCAAATGTTAATTTGAATACAAAATTAGCAGCCATTGGGGCACTTCAAAATCTTTCAAGTTTACCTGAGAATGCGTTACAAATGATCAACGATGGGGTGGTCTGACCCATCTTGGACCTTCTATGCACACCACTGTCAACTATATTTGCTTTGAGAGAAAAAGCTGCTAATACCTATGCAAACCTTGCTATGTCTACAGCATTGCCCCAAAGAACAAATGACACAACAGCTGCATTATTGGGATATGATGAGATCATATACCAGCTATTATCTTTAATAAATTGGACACCACCTTCAATACATGGAAGCATTGTTCGAGCATTCCATGCCATTTGTTGTGTACCAGTAGTTGTTGAGGCAAGGACAACCTGATCTATCTTATGTTCTGTTCTGCTTCTGTTATAAATTCTTAGTAGAGTTCAATAAGAATGCCATTCGATTCAGTTAAAGGCCTGGAAACACTCTTTCCCATCCAGATTTGGCATGCACTATCTATTCTCGGGCAGCTCATTGTACTTATGTGCTTTTATAATACATTAGCCTTGCCATTCATGCAGCTCAGTTCAAGGAGAAGGCACCCCCAGCCAAACACGTAAAATCAATGAAATTGGTTCTACAGGAAGCTAGCAGACTGTTTCTACAGGAAGCTAGCAGACTGTTTCTATAGGAAGACAGAGAAAAGTTATCAGACTGTTTCTACAGGAAGTTTGGAAAAAGGGCAGCAAAAGGAGAAATCGGCCGAGATTTTAGCTAAGGAGACAGCACCTGTGTTGGCCACCCTAAGCACATCCATCCCCTCCATGAACACTCATTTCTTTTAAGGTTCAGGCACAATTTAGTCACGGTTCAACCTTCTACAGGAAGCTACAGGACTTTCTACAGGAAGTTCTGTATTTTTACCAAAACCATCCTGTAGAAGCCTTTTGGCAGGCCATAATCAATTATAGAGAGGGATTTGAAGCTTGAAGTCTGTTGAGGAGGCATGCAACCACTCTTTTCTTCCATCCTCCACTGGTTTCATCTCCTTTCACCACCATTTCCGCCATCAGATTGAATATACTTGCACAATCATACCCAAGCTGAGAATTCTTTAGGAAAAGGAGCAAGTAGTGGGAAGAAGCAAACAAGCATGGTTTCATGACAGAGAAGAGGACATCACTTCAGAAGCTTGGCATGACAAGGAGGCCATCAGGGCCATCAAAGACAAGGGGAGAGATTTGGTTTCTCAGAGGATGAGCAACACTTTCAGTAGGGGGGTGATGATGAGCCCCAAAAATGTACAATTATTTGGGCTCATTCAACCTCCTAATTTGGCTTAGTCCACCATTCTCATTTGTTTATTGCATGTTTTTGATTATTTTTATGTTAATAGAGTGAATTTGGTTAGTCATTATGCCAACAAGTCTAATGGGTGCTTTGTGTAGCCTTTTTGGTCAACTTGGAGACAAAATTGAAGGTCTTAATGAGCACTTGGCAGCCAAATTCGTGGGAGAACAAGCTAGAGGATTTGTAGGAAGGTGTCCCCCTCATTTATGGGCCCTTACCTCGAATTCTCCACCATCAGCTCGGAGTTCAAAGGCCACCAAATCAATGAGCACAAGGGCAGCCAAGCAAGTCAAGTTGGACTGCTGTTAACTACAAGTCTTGGGCAGCCAGGTCCCTAACTTTTAGGAGGACTGTCGGGTCCTCAAATTGTATAAATAAGAAGGCTTGGGGCCTCATTTTGGTTAGCTAGTGGGTAGTCATTTTGTGTAGCTAGTTAGTTAATTTGGGGTTAGCTAGTTAGTCAATTTGGTTAGTCATGTTGTAGCTCGGTTTTTGCTCCTTGTAAGCCAGTTTTGGCATGTCATTAGATTCATGATTATTCAATAAAGACAGGTAGCTTTTGATCCAATTCTAAGTTTTTAAGAGAGCAATAGACCTCCTCTACGTTGTAATGTTAATTTCTTTTTGTTTCAGCACTTTAGTTCATTGCTTTACCATGAAATTCGAAATTACAGGTTTGCTGAGTTAGTTTTTATGAGATTGAATGAGTTTAGCTTATGGTTGAATTGCTTTCGGTTGTTTAGTTAGACTAGCAGGTTGATAATACATTGGAGCTCCAAGGAAAAAGGTTGAGGAAGTCTCCACTGCCATCTCTGTTTGGAGATTGGAGTGCAGCCTATACCAACCACAAAAATATGCAGTTCTTCACTTTATACATGCTGCAACATAGTCATTGAAGATCCATCCATGCACTGTTGACATTGAACCATACTTCTACATTTTTCATTCCATGCACGTCTCCTTTTTCTCGGTTTTACATTGCTGTTCATAGGTTCTACATTGCTGTTCACCTTCCAACTCATTCATCACCACGTAGCTTCATCCTTTTGTCCTTTTGTTGATCCCATCCTTCTATCCACCAACTACTTCGTGCACTCATTCTCTATCCTCTTTCTCTACCCTTGAGTCATCACAAGTCTCATCTCCACCCTACCTATCCACCCAAACCATTCCATCCCTTCACCATCACCCAAAACTTCCACTTACAACATCCTGTAGAAATCCCTGCGTTTCCTGTAGAATCCCCTGCAGACATCCTGTAGGATGCCACTCACTCGGTTGCTGAGCCTCTGAACGTGAGGAACCTCTGTGGACTGATGCTGAGGATCTCTGGGGACCTCTCCTAGCCTCCCCAACCTTTCCCAAGCTTTCCTTCCTTCCGCATCACATCTGCACAACCAAACCCTAATAAGCACAAAATCACAATCACTCCATCCACTTAAAGGAAAAAATACAAAAACATGTCTTTTAAGATGCAAGTAGATTAGATTCATGCATTTTCACTTATGAGAAGTAATGGCATCATTGGTAGAAGTTTCCTTCACATTCTTTGCATCATAGAGGTTAGACTAGTTAAATTAGGGTTTCCTAGGGTTTCCATGTTTTGATTTGCTTTCAGTTCATTTTTGCCAAGTAGATTAGTATTCTTTGAGCTAGCTTTCGTCCATCATTGATAAAGCTTCTTCTGTGAGCCTATAGAAGTTGGCTTGAGCCCTAGCGGACTTGTGCCAGCTGACCAAGTGACAGCTGCGACAAGAGCTAGTACTTGTGCATACAACACCGTCGCTTCCAAGTTTGTACGAACTACCGGGTTGATAAAATTAAGAGACAGGAAGCCCCAGGAGTTGTAGCATTATTGCTACAATACTGGAGCTCACCAGTCGTATATTTCCTGCTGTGCGGGGTCAATTCTCGGACTATGTATCGGGCTTCCTAGAGGTGAGCTGTAAGGTTGTAGTGATGATCTTGGTGACCCTTTTGGAGAATTCCCAGGGCTTTCAATTAGCTCATCCTTTGTTGGCTCAATGTCTATTGGAGTGTTCTCTGTTGGCTCAATCTCTATTGGAGTGTTCTTTGTTGGCTCCTCTTCAATTGGTTGCTTTTCATTTGGCTCATTTTCCTCAAGGTTAATGTATTATGTAGTTTTTGAGGTTGTTTTTGGAATTGTGCTCAACCTCTTGCTCCTTCTCAACCCTGGGGTTTGTGTTTTCTGAAATTTCCTCCTCTTATTATCTGATTTTTCCTCTAGAGGACAGGTTTTGGTTTGTGAGAATTCTTCTTTACTCGGGCTGACTTTCTTTCTTCTAGGGTTTCCCCTCTTCATTCTCTGCAAAATTTTTACTATAGGTAGCTCTTCTTCTGTTACCTCTGTCTGAGTTTGAGGTGCATGTTCCTTTATCATTTCTATGGTTCTCTTTCTCCCTCTGAGGGCCCTGCTGCTACTTGGTTTTTCTGGGGATTTTTCCTCGAAATGGTTCCTTATTAGGAAACTCTCCCAGTCATCCCCTATACTTCGAAGGTGAAATTCAACCAATATTTTTACCAAACCATTATGATACATGTTTTTTTCTATGCATTGAATTTTCTTTTGAAAATTTGTATCCATTTTCCTAAGGCTATTCAAGAGAAAATAGTGGAGGTTTATCTGATGATCCTCAAGGAAGTGCATCATCATTCTAACATGATAAAAATACATTTGCCCAAACCTACCCTCATAAGTGATAAACTTCTGAAGCATAAGTAATAAGTTTCTACATTCGTTTTTAAGAGCAGAGCTTGGAATACCTTTTTTGTAGACCGTTGTGTCCATGTTCAGATTCTTGAGGAAAACCTTCAATCCTTGTTGTCAATCCCTTTGTTTTTAAACCATTTTTCTCCATGTCTTGGCAGCTTCGTGGCCTCAACAATCATAGACTTCATTACTGTGAGTTTTATGTCCCCAATTTCAGCCTCCATTCCATCGAATGAGCACGCAAATGTCTTGGTTACCTCCTTGTGGAAGCCATTAAATTTCTCAATGAACTACAACCATTGTCTTCTTTGCAGCAACTCCCTAGTTTGTGGGTACCCCTCTAGGAACTGCTTCCCTGTTGGCTCAGTTCAAACAATTACCCCCATGCCGAAGGATGCCATGCCTCAAAGATTGGCTACCTTGACAGGAAAATAGAACTGGTAGGGTTTGTTGGCTAGAGGAAAGATGGAGTGGCTGTCAAATATCAGAAGAGTGTGGGAATAGGGAAGAAAATATGGGTTATCAAAAGGATTATGGGAATGAATTCGACCGTTATGCGCATTCAAACTTATGATTTGGCAATTAATTTGGAAAATTTGGCACAAGGTCATGACATGACTTTTAGAATGGTGGCATATGATATTTTGTTAGGCAGCCATTACCCCTAGGTTATAATGATTTCACTTTAGTACTATATCTTCTTACTCATACATGCTATATAACCTTCCCTATTGTTAAATTAAAGCAGCACGTATCTTTAATTTTCTGTTGCTAACCTTATTTGTTGTCTTTTAATCTCTTGCAGGTGCCTTATTGTAAACTATCCTTTAATCCAAATCACCAAGCATCCTTGTAGACTCCAAAATTATTAGGCCGCAGAAATTTGTTTAGTTACAGAAACTTGTCCAAGCTATGCAAAGTTGTCCAAGCCGCAGAAAGTTGTTGTTTCTGCAGCTTAAGAGAAATAAAGCTTTTAGTAGATGAACTTTATTGTTTTTTTTTTTTTTTGAAAAGAAAATTTGAAGTGCCAAAAAATTGGTTTTCACTTTAAATTTTTTGTATAAACATGCCAACAACATGTTGGTTTTCATGTTTATACAAAATTTATTTATTTTTATTTTTTATTTTTTTATATATTATTATATGTGTGTGTGTGTGTGTGTGTGTGTGTGTGTATATATAGATATATATATAGATATATATATAGATATATATATATATATATATATATATATATATATATATATATATATATATATTATTTTCTTTTTTCTTTTTTCTTTCTTTTTATTTGAAGAACAAATTGAATGAAAATTTCTAAGGTGGAAAAGAAGAAGAATTCTTCTTGACCATCTTCAGTTCTGAATTATCCTTAAATATTTTAACTAATTCCTCTCTTGTTAATGGTTTATGGTAAATCTTGAGTTGATGTCCATTTACTAATAGAGGAGTTCTTTCTTCGTCAATAGTCCTGATTCTAACTGCACCATTGTCAAAGACATTCTCAACCTCATAAGTTCCAAGCCAATGGGTTTGGAATTTTCTTTGAAAATTTTTGAATTTTGAATCAAAGAGAAATGCCTAGTCTCCCAGATGAAACTTCCTTTCTTTAATGTAATTATCATGCCATCTTGACCTCTGTTGTTGCACTAAGCTGGTCCTATGGAAGGCCTCTTGTCTGATTTCATCGAGATCATTTAATTGTGTCATCCTTTGCTTTTGGGCTTCTGACAAGTCAAGATCTAACTGGACTTCTACCTTATAGGTCTATATTTGGAACTCTATTGGAAGTAAGACTTGCTTCCCATAAACAAGTTCATAGGGAGTAGGTCCTGTAGTATTCCTCCATGTAGTCCTATAGGCCCATAAGGCTTATGGAAGATTTTCCACCCCGTCTTTTCTGTGTAGATGTACAATCTTTGTAAGGTTAGCCTCGATCACCTTATTTGTGGACTCAACTTGTCCATTGGCTTGTGGATGGTATGGAGTTGACTTCTGATGTTTTATCTTGCATTGGTCCACAAGCTTCTGCACTAGTATGGATGTGAATTGTGTCCCTTGATCTATTACAATTTCTCTTGGAACACCAAAAAGAGTAAAAATATCCTCAAAAAGAAATGAAAATTCAGTATTTCAGTAGCAAAAGGAAGTGCTTTAGCTTCTACCCATTTAGTGACATAATCAGTCCATACCAAAATATATTTCTTTTGCTTTGAAGGTGGGCTGATTGCCCCAACAAAATCCAGCGCCATTTTTCAAATGGTTTGATAAGTACCTGTGGTTGTAGTGGCATCTCATTTGAAATAGTAGGTTTGCCAATTCTCTAACAACTGTCACATCTTTTAACATATTCCTTGGTGTCCCTGAAAATGGAAGGCTAATAATATCCTAAAAGCAGGATTTTGTAAGTAGTTCTCTTGTAAGAAAAATGTCCTCCACATGGCTCATCATGAAAAGCTTTTAGTATCTCTGGTATTTCTTCCTCCCAAACACATCTTTTGATGATGAGGTCTGGTCTTGTCTTATATAATTCCTCATTTATCCATGAGTAGGATGTGCTATTGTGGACTATTATTATTTTTTCTCTAGGAGATAAATGAAATGGAATTTTTCCTGTGGCCAAATAGTTAGCAATATCTACATACCAAGGTGATTTAGTAGATACAGCAAAAAGATATTCATCAGGAAATTTATCTTCTATGGGTCGATCATTGTTTTCATTTTGTATTCAAGATAGAAAATCAACAATTGTGTTCTGGTTTCCTGGTCTATCTAGAATGGTTATGTTGAATTCTTGTAAAAGTAGAAGCCATCTAGTTATTCTTCCATTAGTGACTGGTTTATTCATTAGGTATCTAATGGTAGAATGGTCTGTGTGGATATAGCCAGTTATATAATGTTTGAATTTATTAATGGCATGAATTACAGCTAAGAACTCCTTCTTGGTTACGATATAATTTAACTCTGTAGGGATTAGATTTTTACTAGTATAATAAATGGAATAAGGAGTGAGATCTTTTTTCCTAAAACAACTCCTAAGGTTGAATCTGATCCCGGGATCTTTTGCTTATAGATGTATGAAAATAATCACATGTAGAAATTTCATCTTAACATAGAAATATAATGTGGACACATAAAAGAAGAAGGAAAACACATAAAGGCATGACAACAAGACAACAAGACTTGATAACAGAGTTCCTCCAACTTGGACTACGTCTCCGGGCCCTACTCAATCAATGGGGAGGCCTTCATATATTAAATGGCATGAAAAGAAGAGAATACATTCATCAATTTACATAAAAAAGTGGCTTATACCTCCATTCTGGAAAATGGTTGTGAAATGGAGACCTCAGATGGAGAAATGGACAGCACCACTACATCTATGGCATCGAGAGGGGAAAAAACCATATAAAATTTGCCCAATTCAAACAAAATGATCAATCGGCCCTCCTACAAGCTACTGCCTTGAACTGTGTGCTAAAAATCCTCTCCCCATCCCTTTTCCAATCATTTAGATTTTATAACGTCAGATTTGTGACAAAGGCCGCTGAAATCAGGGTTGTTTTGTTTATAATGGAAACCGGTGGATTAGAAGGATCGATGGGCACAAAAAGCCGTTTAAAATAGCCTTTTATTGTTTGAAATGATAATACACAAAAAACCCATCAAACACTAATAATTCTGACCAAACCCTTAAAAACCGGATCTCAAAGTTTATTAAATCGAGCTCATAGACCCATCAGGTACGGGCCTGATATCACAATCGGCATATTGCTGGTGCAATAGTTCTGTTAGTAGCGATTACCGACCGTCGATCATCGATCGTCGATCTACCAATCACCGATATCAGCATCGGACGATCGAATCGGCCGATCGCATCGACACATGCAATCGTCCGGGGTCCTGGTCTTTGGTTCTTCCAATCACCGATTGCAATCGCAAGTTGTCTCTGCCCGGTTCCGATATTGCACATCATAGGCCCCTGACTCCGATTAATCAAAGATCATTGATCAGGGGTTTCGTTGCACCTCCTTAAGTCTGCCCCTTTTGGACCCTCCGATTGTGATTTTACTCTATAAGGCTTAAAGCCATTTTTAAGAGAAAATGCCTCATTTTCAAAGGTACTTAGGCAAACTCTTTTTGTCATAACTTCATCATCCAGACTTGGATTGGAGTGTCATTCACACTATTGGAATTAGGGTGATGAGTACTTCGATCTGATGTCAGGATACTTGCTTTTATGCCACTTTGAATTTTGAGATTTTCCATGCCACTGTATCTGAAGATCCACCTAGATCAATCCTCCCCATTGAGGAGCTTTTGGACTGCCAAAAGATTTCATTAGTCAATTGGCAAGTGAGGGAATTTTTCCCTCACCCTTTCCTTCTCCAGCCATTTGGCCTTGCTGGGGTGCATTCCCTTGAAACCAACTCGAAGATATTCCACATTTCCTCACCGTGAAGTCCTAGTCCTTCTATCAAGGATGATGTCTTCAAGTAACTCATCAAGATATTCTGGAGAAAAATCATCAACTGTAGGAACTGGGCCCATCTCATTGGCGTCCATGATCAATGAAAATTCATACAGCTCTAGGTTCTCTACATTCACTACTGAGTACATCTGCATAGATATCGGCACATCAAGATGGAAGGCACTGTTTCCAATCTTCTCCAATATGGTGAATGGACCATACCGGATGGGTCGCAACTTCTTCCATTATCCCTTCATCCTGTCCTTGCTAATGTGGAAACACACTTTGTTGCCCACTTGGAATTGGTGATCGACTCGGTGTTTGTCATGTCGAGCCTTGTAACGAGCTTGACTTTCCTCCAAATGCTCTTGTACTGCTTTGTGAATCAATTGGATTCGCTAAAGGAACTGCTGAGCTTTGTCCCTATCATTACGTCCACTGAAGCCATCTTCCCTTCCAAAGAGCATATCAAAAGGGTCCTTTTCCAGGTAACTAAAAAATGTCTCAAATGATGAACGTTGTGTAGATGAATGCACTGCTCGGTTGTAGGAATGTTGTACATATGGGAGATGTTCATCCCATAATTTGGGATGTTTCCCACAATAGCCTCGTAGTAAGTGTACCATGGTACGGTTGACAACCTTTTTCTGTCCGTTAGTCTATGGATGAAATGTCGTGCTTCTTTTCAATTTGGTGTCCATCATCCTCCATAATCTGGTCCAGAACTCTCCAAGAAAGCGAGAGTCCCGATTTGACACAATTGATGTGGGTAATCCAAAATGTACCCAAACATGCTAAAAGAAAAGAAAAGCAGTCTGATCTATAGTGATCTGCTTTTTACAAGGCATAAGAATACACATCTTGCTAAAACAGTCAATGACGATATACAAATAGTTGTGACTCTTCCTAGACAAAGGCAAACCTCCTACAAAGTCCATTGACGCACTTTCCCATGGATGACTCGGAATAGGGAGTGGTGTGTAGAGCCCGCGTTTTCTATTAGAGGGCTTTGAAACATAACACATCACACAACCCTTTACATCGCGAGTCACAATGTTTTTCATATGAGGCCAAAAGTAAAATCTTTGTACATGACATAAAGTCTTTTCGACACCAAAGTGTCCAGACACAAGAGAGGTGTGGGCCTCTCGAATTACATGTACTCTTTCCCTTGTGAGAATACACAATTTAGCAAGGTGATAAACAGTTTCCCCTGCAACTGATAGTTGTCCACCTGTGAACCATGGGTTAGTTTTGTATAAATCTCCTTAAAGTCATCATCGTTAGCATATTGTTCAACATAACTCTCAAAAGACAATGAAGCATTATGCAAAATAACTGAAGCAGAAATAGGAGGGCGAGATAGCATATCGACCACTTTATTGCTAGTGCCCTTCTTATACTTTATTACCAGATGAAACTGTTGAAGAAAACCCATCCACTTGAAATGATGAGATTGCTGCAACTTGGTTTGTGACTAAAGGTACTGCAAGTGCTTATGATCCATATGGATGATGGTCTCCTTGCCAATCAGGTAGTGTTTCCACCTTTTCACACTCTACACCAAGGCATAAAGCTCCTTGTCATAAGTGGGATATTTTATCACAGTTTGAGAAAACTTCTCAGAATGGTAACAAATCGGTTTCTTTTGCTGCATCAGTACAACTCCCATGGCATAACCGTTGGCATCGGTTTCGATCTCGAATGGCTGTTGGAGATCTGGTAAGGCTAAGACTGGCGCGATGCTGATATTTTCCTTCAATGTTTCAAAGGACTTCTACCGTCTTCCTCCCCATTGGAAGACCTGTTTCACACTTGTCAATGTGTGTAGAGGTGCTGCAATAATAGAGAAATTAGCAATAAATATCCTCCAATACTTGACTGCACCTAAAAAGCTACGGACCTCGGTTACACTAGTAGGCTTAGGCCAATTTACAATTGCTTCAACTTTAGAGGGATCAATCTTTAACTGACCATGGCCAACAATATGACCTAGGTAACCCAAAGAGGTTTTCCCGAACTCACACTTTGACAACTTTACAAAGGGTTTTTCTTTTTTCAATACATCAAGCACTTTATTTACATGACACACATGTTAAAACCAACTCTTACTAAAGACACGTATATCATCTAAATATACAAGAACAAATTCATCAATGAAAGGCCAAAAGAGATCATTCATGACCCTCATAAAAGTGGCTGGAGCATTGCAAAGTCCGAATGGAATCACCATCCATTCGAACAACCCTTGTTTGGTCTTGAAGGCGGTTTTCCACACGTCCTGCTCTACAATTCGGACCTGGTGATAACCACTGTGCAAATCCAATTTTGTGAAATAAACAACATTCTTTAACTGATCTAATAAGTCATCAATGCATGGAAGAGGGTAGTGATTTTTCACCGTGATCTTGTTTCGTGTGTGGTGATCCACGCACATCCTCCATGTGCTGTCTTTCTTTCGGACTAATACAATCAGTGAGCCACACGGAGAAGTGCTCGGCCTGATGACCCCTTGGTCTAGCAATTCTTGCACCTGTTTCTTGATTTACTCCATCTCAATGGTCGACATCTGTACATGCCAATACTTGGTAAAGGAGCGTCATGCTGCAAATGGATCTCGTGTTGGATTTCCATCTTCGGAGGTAATCCCTTCAGTTCCTGAAATAATTCGTCATAATTAGAAATTAATTCAGATAATTCTTATTTATGTTTCTGATCACAGCCCTAGAAAGCATCAGCGAATTATTCCTCTTTTTCCCTTACAACCATCAACATGCAACCCTTACTGGAATTCAGTAGTCTTTTCATTTTTCCAACGCTTACAAGGTTGTCATTTATTTTATTTTGATGAGCCCTTACTATGTATTCTACCCCATCTTTTGTGATTTGGTATTTTTTTCACGACAGAAAAAGACTACCTTTCTATCATATAGATATGGGCTCCCTAACACCATGTCATAGATATCCAATGGTATTACATCTAGTTCTACTTCGTCCACTAGCTTAGAAGCAATTACAAATTTTACTTTACATTGCTTGGTTACATTCAGTTTTTCTTTATCATGTATCCATCCAAGCGGGTGAGGTTTCGGATGTGGTTTTGTTTCTAAGCCAAGTTTCTTTACTAGGGATTCTATGATTAAATTTGCTTGGGATCCAGTATCAAACAGAGTTTCAACTTTAGTATTATTTACAACAGCTCTGATATGAAATAGTTCAATTTTCTTTTGATCATTAGGAAGGGACTCATTTATAGAACTAGTGCCTTCATGCGATTCAGAATTAACATGAGGTGTAAGAGTACCTTTTGTTCCCACTGCTGTGATCAACGCTTCATCTCCCGAATCTGATCCAAGGTCTTTCTACATAGTTTCCACTGTCTTCTGCTTCCCTTTTCCTCCATACATCTTTGGACACTTTTCTAGTTGTTTCTTCCAACAGTGATCATCATAGTGGCCTTCCTTTTTGCAGTGATTGCAATACAACTTTTCTCCCTCTTTGGCTACTGCCATCTTCTTCTCCTTTCCTTTCCATTTTGCTTTATATTTTCCATTGGGAGGTTTGAACGGTGGTTTTCAGGACTAATCATCTCTTTCATTTTTGCCCCTGTTCTCAATATGAATTGCCTTTACAATGGCTGAGTCAATAGTGGTTCGTTCAAACAACAACAATGAATGCCTAATGTAGCTATGCAATGGGCTAATATCCTTAGCTACAACTTCAGGTGTATCAAGTGCAATACCCAAATTCAGTGCTTGCTTTCTAAACTCCTCTGTAAAACTATGAACATCCTGACCTTTCCCTTGTCTTAAATACTGCCAATTCATTAAAGCTTTTTGCTTGTATCCTAAGGGATAAAATTGTTCCTTTAATGCAGAAATAAAATCAGGCCATGAGGAAAAGAGGTTACCCACATTCTTACTGCGCTACAATTTTCTCTCCCACCAAATGAGAGCGGTGCTACTCAGCCGTAGAGAGGTCAGCTAAATCTTTGACTCATCCTCCACGATCTGATGAATCCTGTAGTAGATCTCAATCTGCCTAATCCAATTACTAAGCTTCTCTGCATTACTTTCACCATTAAAAATGGGAAGATCAAATTTAACATCTAATTTAAAGAAATGTTTCTTAGATGCATCCTTTGAATTTCTATGATTATGGTGGTGAGAGGAATGAAAACCTTCACTCGCAAAAGGAGAAGGAGGGGGTTCTTCTCCACCATTCCCATGTGTTGAACCTTATTCTTCTGGGTTTCTTTCTTCTGCTTTCTCCATCCTTAAACCAACTGACTGATGTTCTCTACCATTGAATATAAGGTCTTGCAAAATTGTGCTTCGCTTCAAGATGAGCTTCATCTTATGCCATGTTTCTCCTTCGATGTGCATGCCCTACTTCAGGATCGAAAGGCTCTAATTCCCCTTCACCTCTTCAAAGTCTGTCTCTTGTTAGCATGCAAACATGCAATTCACATTTAAAAAGACCTGCTCTAATACCACTTGATCCAGGGATCTTTTGCTTATAGATGTATGAAAAGAATCACATGTAGAAATTGCAGCTTAACACAGAAATCTAATGCGCCACATAAAAGAAGAAGGAAAACACATAAAGGCATGACAAGAAGACAACAAGACTGGATAATTGAGTTCATCCAACTCAGACTACGTCTCCAGGCCCTGCTCGATCAATGGGGAGGCCTTCATATATTAAATGGCATGAAAAGAAGAGAATACATTCATCAGTTTACATAGAAAGGTGGCTTATACCTCAATTCTAGAAAATGGTTGTGAAATGGAGACCTCAGATGGAGAAATGGATAGCACCACTGCATCCATGGTGTCGAGAGGGGAAAAAACCATATAAAATTCGCCCAAATTAGACAAAATGATCAATCGGCCCTCCTACAAGCTGCTGCCTTGAACTATGTGCTAAAAATCCTCTCCCCCATTCCTTTTCCAATCATCAGGATTTTATAATGTTAGATTTGTGACAAAGGCCACCAAAATCGGGGTTGTTTTGTTTATAATGGAAACTGGTAGAGTAGAAGGATCGATGGGCACAACAAACCCTTTAAAATATCCTTTTATCGTTTAAAACGATAATACACAAAAAACTCGTCAAACACTAATAATTCTGACCAAACCCTTAAAAACTGGATCTCAAAGTTGATCAAATTGGGCTCATAGAACCATCGGGTCTTGCCCCGATATCGCAATCAGCATATCACAGGTACAATAGTTCTGTTAGTAGGGATTGCTGACCATCGATCGTCGATCGTCGATCTGTCAATCACCTATATTGGCGGCGGCTGATTGCATTGGCACATGCAATAGCCCGAGGTCCTAGTCTTTGGTTCTTCCGATCGCTAATTGGCTGATCGCTCTAATCTCTGATCACAATCGTAAGTTGTCTCTGCCCAGTTCTAATATCTCACATCACATGCCCCTGACTCTGATTAATCGGAGATTGCTGATCGGGGGTTCCGTTGCGCCTCCTTAAGTCCATCCCTTTTGGACCCTCCAATTGTGATTTTCCTTTATAAGGCTTAAAGCCATTTTTAAGAGAAAATGCCTCATTTTCAAAGGAACTTAGGCAAACTCTTTCTGCCACAACTTTATCATCCGAACTCAGAATGGAGTGTCATTCACACCATTGGAATTAGGGCGACGAGTACTTCGATCTGATGTCAGGATACTTGATTTTCTGCCACTTTGAATTTTGAGATTTTCCATGCCACTATATCTCAAGATCCACTTGGATCATAATCTGAAGCATCTGTTGAGATATGGAAAGGCAATTTCCAGTTAGGTCCTTTTAAGATGGGTGCTTCAGAAATTCTCTTTTTCAATGTTTCAAAGGTAACTTGGTATTCAGAATCCCAACTGAATTCATAGTCTTTGGTGAATAATTGAAAGAGTGGGGATGCAATTTTTGTGAAGTTTTCTATAAATCTACTATAGTATCCGCAAAACCGAGAAAACTTCTAACATCCTTTTGACAACTTGGCACTGATAACTTGGAAATGACTTCCACCTTAGATGAGTCTACCTTAATTCCATCTCTGGAAATATGGTGACCTAAAACAATTCCCTCGTTAAACATTATGAAACATTTTTCATGGCTTAATGAGAGGTTTGTTTCTTGACATCTTATTAAGAATTTCTCCAGGTTTTCTAGTGCTTCATTGAAAGATTCCCCATATACTGTGAAATCATCCATGTACACTTCCACACAATCATGGATAAGGTCAGAGAAAATGCCAAGGACTGCCCTTTGGAATGTTGCTGGAGCATTACATAACCCAAAGGGAAGTACCTGGTAAGCATAGGTTCCCCATGGACAAGTGAATGTGGTTTTATCCTGATCTTCAGGGGCCACCTGAATCTGGTTGTATCCACTGAACCCATCCAAGAAGAAAAAATATTTTTTCCCTGCTAAAGTATGTAATACCTGGTCTATGAAAGGTAACGGAAAGTGGTCTTTTAATGTTGCTTTATTCAACTCCCTGTAATCGATGCATACTCTCCATTTTCCATTCTTTTTAGGGACAATTACTAGGGGTGAAACCCACTGGCTGTGAGATATTGGATAGATGAAATTTACATTTAATAATTTCTACAATTCTTCCTTAACAATTTCTTTTAGATTTGGGTTCATTCTTCGCTAAGGTTGTCTAACTGGTCTTTCATTTTATTCAATGTAGATATGATGTATGAAAGTTTTAGGATTAATCCCTCTCATGTCAGTTTATTCCCATGCAAAAGAAGAAGAATGTTTCTGTAAAATTTCTATCAATTGCTTCTTTTGCATGTCTTCCAAATTTTCATTGACATTGAAGGTTTTTCCTGGAAAGATTTCTATCGAGGAATTCCCAAATTTTTCCATGGACAACAATGATATTTGTTTAGACGATAGATATTCATTTCGACTACGCTCATAGTGTGAGGAAGATTCATTATTTTCTAGTAAATTTAGAAGTTTGTCTTCCTCTTTTACTTGTTCAGTGACAAAAATAGGTTGTATATCTTCTCCATCTTCTATCCATTCTTCAGTTTTTGTATCTATTGTTGTTATTTCAAGGGGGTATAATGTAAATTTCTTTGTAGAATTTCCATATGAGATAAACATATCACCTAACCTACAGCCAATAAAAGCATCAACCATAGCCAACCTAGGCCTTCCTAGAATTAATGGATGTCCTCCTAAATTGTTCTTGGGTGCTAAGACCATGAAATCAACAGGATATTCCCAAGAATCTAAAATACACAAACATACTCTAACACACCATATGGTTTAATAATAGATGTATCTGCTAATTGCAATAAGTTTGGTGTGTATTGAAGGTTATGAAGCCTAAGTGTGTCCATAACTTGTTTTCTTATTATGTTTATGGATGCTCCTAGGTCAATCAATGCGTTTGGTATTTCAGTTCCATTGATGTGAATTTTTACAATGGGGATTCTTGGGTCTAAATCTTTTTTAATTGTCATTTTCCCCATCATAATGTCAACAATTTTTCTGGCTAACTGAATTATTTTTATATCTTTTCTTCTTCTCCGTGATTGTTGTGTACTTAATTCCTTAATTGTTTTTGCAAAAATCGGTATTTATTTTATGGCTTGTAATAAAGGAATCTTAATACAAACATTTCTCAATTCATCCATCATATTCTAATCAGGCAGGATAATTTGTTTCTCTACTCCTTCATCGATTTTCAACCTTTCTGGGAAAGGTGGTTTAATTGATATTGAAGGTTGTTCTATGATAGGAGCATCTATTGGAATTTCTTCTTATTGTTTAGTTTCTTTTTGAGGGAGAGAAGTCTCCCCTTCTTCTGATTGATTTTTATGTTTTTGAAGATCAGCTTTTGTTTTTTGAATGACAAAAGGAGGGTTTTTTGGTAATACTCTTCCAGACCTTAGTTGGACATTTTTTAGGTCTAGTGGGGTTATCACATAAGTTTGAGGATTTTGAACCTCCATGTTGTATATCGGTTGTTGTGGTATGAAGTGCTTCAGTGGGTAGTTGATTTGATTTTTGTTGAAATGGTAGGGAAAGTTGCGGGTTTTGATTCTGTACTAGGACTTGTGGCAATTGATTAGCATGAGGAATTTGATTGGACGAGGTTAATAATTATGGTGGAAGGAATGATGGCGAGTATTGTGGATATTGAGCATAGGCTCCATAAGGATTTTTCCATCCTTGATTCCAAGATTGTGATTGTAGCAAAGCCCAAGGATCCCAGGCTGAGTTCCAAGTACTTTGTGAAGACTGGGAAAATTTTTGTGGTCTAAATCCTTGTGATTGATTTGGTTTGGGGTTTTTCCATGGTCTTTTTGCTATAAAGTCTACTAGTTCTGAGATTCCTTCATCATTGAATATAGCCTTAAGACCTGGTAAGGATGGAAATTCCTTCGTATCATGATTATCTGCACATATGACACACGTTTCTATGGCTTTTGAGTCTAAGGGACATTCTCTCAAAGCATGTTTCTTCCAACATTTGGGACAAAAGATAGATAATGCAGCATTTTCAGAATTTTTCTTCTTTTGTATTTTAAGGGTGTCTATTTGTTAACTTAGGCTCCCTAAATATCTTTTTTAAAGGTGTCAAGCAGATTTCCTATTTCTGCCCTACTAACTGTCCCAACAATAAACTTGTCTATTCTTGATAAGAGAGGGTCTCTAGGACTCTTTCCAACTCTTGCTTTGCCCCTTGAAATATGTACACATAAATCACAAATATCTGCAAATGGTAGTTGGGAAATATATCCTTTTCTAGTTAGGTTAAGGAGATCGATCCATTCATCTTTAAGGGCTCTGAGTAAAAGAGATCTTATGGTTTCTTCATCCAAATTATCCATTTTTGCTCTTTTAACATTATAAACAAACCTTTCTACCAAGTCTTCAAGATTCTCATCTTCTTTTTGTGTCATTTTGAAGACTTCATCTTTAAGGTTACTAGGCATACAATAATCTCTATACTTGCCTAAGAAATCCTATTTCATCTGTGCCCATGTTTTTATGGAATGCACTCCTAGACTCATGAACCATTTTAATGCTGAGTCTTTTAATGTGGTGGGGAACAATTCCAACTTTTGAGCATCATGTAGATAGTCATATGATCTACATAATAATTCAAATTCGAAGAGAAATGTCTCCGAATCTTCATTTCTTTTCCCGTGGAAATTAGGAAGAATTGAGGGTGATATACTTTTCATCGTGAGGGTTGTATCTTCATCAAGAATAGGGAATCCTGAAGGATCTTGATTTCCTCTTCCTCTACACCCTCCTCTACCTCTACCTCTTCCTCTTCCTCTACCTCCAATCCTATCTTCTTCACCATGGACATTGTGTACTTCTCCTTCCCCTTCTCCAGCCATGATAGATTCTTCAGAGCTAGGATAGTGTTCTTCTAATCTTTCTGGTTCCTTTATCAATGGTTGTTCAGAATAAGTTTCCAATTCCTCTTCTTCACTAGTAATTCTAACTCTTCTCCCAAAATTTGTTCACCAGTGGGGGATAGAAAGATTACTCCTATGGTTGGGGATGTAGGATTTTATTCAATTATAGCTTCAGTAGAAGAAGTAGGAGAGGTTCTGGATTGAATTTATAATCTTGATACTTTAGGAAGTCTTTGTCGACCTCTAAATGGAATTCAGGTTTGAGTAGGTGGCGTGGAATCTCGAAATTGTGGTGGAGTGAGTGGATTTGTGGGAATTAAACTTCTTGCTCATCCTACAAATCTACCCCTAGAGTCTCTATCCCCACGCATGTCATGTTTTAAATTAATGATGGTTTTTTTTTTTACTTCTAATTATACTTCCCTGGTAACGACACCAAAATGTTTGGTCAATTCAATGTCCTTGAACTGGCAATCATAAATTGTCAACCACGATGCATAGATTGATGAAGTACAGATGCACAATATGTGCTTAGAAGTTATTCATTAGGTCATTATGTATTTTTTAAGATCTAAACTTAACATGGGGGCAGTGTTTGTCAGTTGTCTTAATGTTGTAATTCTTAGGGATGCTGATTAAGTTTCCTAGGAATTAATCTCTATCCAATTAGTTTGTAGATGATGTGAGAGAAATTTTACTTATGTTAGATTGTTTGGGATTTTTTGTCTTAAATCTCTATGTTGTAGCTCCTAATTCTCTAAGTGAAAAAAGAAACCTATTCTATCAAATAGGAAGGAATACTGTTGAACTCAATTGTTTTAGGAGAGGTCTTCTCGCTTGTTCAATTTCTACACAAACAAAGTCACCCAAGAAACATCTATATTATGAATTGAACACACTTCAATCAAGCTAGATAATAAGCAAAGGAAAGAATTATGTAGTACCAGGTTGTTGAAGGCCCGAAAATCGGATCTACAACAAGGGGGATAACCACCCAGTCCGGACCTTGAAAGTAGCTCCTTTTGCGATTGGAATAGTGGCTCCGACTGGGGGTGATGGGACCAGTTTCCCAATTTGTTTATGATGGTACACTAACAGGATGATGTTTTTCTTTTTAAAGGTTTATGGGGTGAATGCTTATTCTAAATCTAATCTATCTATTAACTAACATATACAATTTTATTCTAATGAAGGAAAACATCTAACTCTAAACTATCCCGGGAGTAACGTTTTGTTTATGCAATCTAAAGTAATTTACAACAACAATTGGTAATAAAAATCATTCAATCACTACGTGAAAGGAATCCATTAAAAATGGTTGTTTCGTACAAGAAATAAGCTGAAACAATTAAGATAAACACATCGCATAATGATTTATTCATATACTCAGCACAAAATTAATAGTTATCACCGTACAAAAGTGCAATAATGACAACTGAACATTCAGGCTTTGATATATCAATAACTGAAAACAATTTATCACTTGGCACATAAGCAAAAAGTATTAGGAGATAAAAGTACCATTGGTAATAGGTTCTACTCATGAGCTTCAGCAATATAGATCTATCTTCAAATAATTCAATATCCACTAAGAGTACAAAAGTACATTTCAGTAGTAGACATCAAACTCATATATAAATAAATCTCGTTCCATTCATTTATCAAAACCTCCTCAGTGGAGGGCAAACTACATGTTCTGAAGAATTGTTTTTGATAAAATTCTGGACCCCTCTCTAAATGCATGAGAGTGGTTTAAATACTACTCTAATGAAAACTAAAAACAAATATTAAAAAAATAGATGAGGAGGTTTAAGCCACCTTCCTCATTTTAAGCAAAAATGAACTAAAATCAAACTAAAACTATATCTATGCTAAATCATGCATCTGTTCTTTTAAGTTGCAAATATCTAGCATGGGCTTCAAGAGCGTCAGTTGGCCGACCTTAGATTTTAATTGTCCAGCGAATACGGAATTGGCAAAGTGTTGGCGCTATCTTCTCGGCAGACATTATGAGGCATTTCAAAATCATCCACTGGCTATGTGGTTTTACCAGGTACTTCCAGTAAGTGTCCTAGTTTAACTTGCTTATATGTTTAATTGACTCTGCCTTTTCCTCTGCCATTTGCTTCCACCTAGTTTGAAGCTATTGTGCCTTTGGGAGGAATCCTGGAGTGGTCTCTGATATTAAATTTGTTGTGTGCAGATTTTCGTTGATGCGGTCGATGACACTGTTTGCTACTTCTGCTGCTTCCTCCATCCCCTACTCTGCTTCCTTGAGCTGTGCATTCCATTTCGCAAATAACATTTCTTAATGAGATCCATCAATCCTGGGAAATTCTGCTCTTTGTCCTTCCTCTGATTTCTACCAATTCAAAAAGTTAGAAACTTCCTTAAAAACTAAATCATAATCAAGTCGTAAATCTACGACTTGATTTGTAATGTTATTGCTTTTTTCGCAGTGGAAATTCCATTGCGAGATCCTTTGGCAGAGTGTTTCTGAGAGAGCCTAGTTAGGTTTTCCGATGGATCGGTAGTTGGGTCTTTCCAAAGAGTGTCCAAAGGTTTAGCTTCTAGAGAGAGTACAATATCTATTTTTCGTTTCTTCCTTTGTCTCCTAACAATATCCTTATGTTGCGAGCTATAAAATGCATCCAGAGGAGGAATATTTTTCAGTACAATTTCGGATGACAGAGAAATAGGAATATGCTCTATGTCTTGAGTATTAATAACCTCTTTGGTTATCATCTCTGTGGCTATCTCCTCTGGGTTTATCAGTGGCTCTGCATTCTGTTCCTCAGTGTTGATTAGCTCATTAAAATTATCCCACTCCTTTTCTAGATCTACTACAATTGGCTTTGTTGGCTTTGCAAGGGGAGCGGGAGTCTCGGCCTGTTTCGGGAACAAACCCTGCTAATCAGGCTTCTCTATAGACTGAGTTGTATCTTGGATTGACCCTTCACTTCTGCTTTGTTCACTCTTTGACTTCTTAGCGGATTTTTCAGCTAATTCCCTTTTGTACTTTGATTTAGACTTCTCTTCTCCTGAACTTCCACTTATGCTAATATTGGGAGTGGGCTCCCTTATTGGTTCAATGTGCAATTTGTCCAATGGGACATTTGCCAACCTCTGTTCTCTATAATGGTTAAACTCTTGAAGTTTTCCTTGGTCAAACTGAATTTGTGCCATATGTAGAATCTCTCTGAGAGTGCTCTTCTACTAAAAGACATCGTCAAAGAGATCATCTTCTTTAGTGAACACTTTTATATTGAGCATCATTGTAAAATTATTTATAACATCAAAGGGATCATACTGCCTCCATGGGAATTTGGGTAGCTATAAACATAGCATATTATCAACCTCTTTAAAAGCATGCCCTAAATCAAATAATGCAAAAGCCCCACAGACTATAGGGAACTGAGGCCAAATGGCCTTCTTAGAATTCTTGAGTTCTCTACTCATTACCCCAACACCACAGGTCTGGTAAGCTATTTCTCGGGCCATTAGTTTGTCGAGGACATACAGAGGAAGCACGTGAGGTGAAGCAATGCTCCCAAATACCCTAATGTATGTGAATAACTCCTCCCTGAACCACCTTCCCACAGGGAGAATGTCAATTTCAGCTTCTGGGGAGAATATTAAGGCGTCTTTGTTATATAGCATTTTATGAATAGGAAGCATCACTCCATGAAAAATCTTGTAGAAATGTGGGATGAAATTGGATTCCCACAGTTCTTTGTGATAAACCTGAATGGGCAGAGGGTTCTGTACTGTCCATTTCCACCCCATGATGGGAAAATTGAAGATAAAACAAATGGCATCCATGACATAGGCACTTAAAAATAATGGAGGGTAAAACCTTTGAGCAAAAATTCTTTTAGTTCTATAACTTAAAATAGCATAAACTAAATTATCTGATAAAATTTGGGCCCAATCCATTATGGTGGCATTGGTGGCCGCATCCAATAGAGGCAACCATTCTGATGAAAAAATTATTGATATCTGGATTCCCAAATAGTTTACACAACATTGCAGTGGCAAAACAATAGGGAGAAGAGAGGGAGCCAGTGGCGTACATACCATTTTTATCCTTCTTTAATGGTTCCTCCTTCGTGGACTAGCGTTTTGTGCAGTCTGCTAAATCCTCGTTCTCTTTGGAAAAAATTTCCACAAACTGTTTGTTATAACTGGCCTGGGGTTCTGGCAGGTGATACATATGCCTCAAATTACTTGTGGTAAATGACCCCATGACCTCCTGGCTCTACGTCTTGAATTGCCTATCAGATATATCAGCGTGGTCTATAATCCATTTTACCATATCTGTGTAAGGGAGTATCTTTGGCCTCGCAGCAATACAGTGCAAAAGCGAGCATGCAAGCTCTATTAGTGATGCTTCAGATGAGCTACATCCATCTGTCGTAATTGTAACCTTCATAATTCTTGGGTTTTCTTCTTCTAACAGTCAGTACATGGCTTCCTAGGTAGACATCCCTGCTTCCCTGTTACAAGTGGTGTCTGTAAATAACGAATTCATCTCTGATTTTTCAGATGCGGGAGCTTTGCCTTTCTTTCCCATTACGCTCTATGTGTTGTTCTGTGTACTGCTCCTGAAAATTGTAAGCAGAGAACAAAGATACGATAAGGATGATGGTGAATAATGAACAACAATAAGGTGACGGGAAAGCTTTTAATTTTTAAAATCATATCAAAGATATCACCTTACGTGAGATGGTCCTTTAAACTAGATCTGAATCATTTTTAATAAATAACCATCAATGGTCCGTTAAGCTAAAATTTAATGCTCGTAACTCTGCATCGAACGACGGAAAGTACTGTCATTGAACTCTGAGCACTTAGTTTTGCGATAAAGCGATTTTGCGATTTGCTTCACAATATCGCAGATCACGATATCGCAAAACCTATTATCTTTTACAACCATAGTTTCATCGGGCGGTTGCGATTTGTGAGAAGCTTATTGCATTTCACAACATTTGGGTGTTCTTACATCAAGTGGCGCTGCAGTATTTGAAATCTACAATATGCGGTGAGCTTGTAAGGCTTACAATCTTGCATTCTTGTATTCTTGCATTCTCACATTTTCACATTCTCGCATTTTCACATTCTTGAATTTTCGAAGAGTTACTTGTGTAAGGGATACCCGCCATGACCCTTTTTGCGATGCGATGCTATCATTAAAAAGTGGGTTTATTAAATTTTTTCTTAGTACTTGAGACTTTTCGCTTACAAGGATTTTCCTAGCTTTTGTGGTTATATGGCACTTTTCATAAGGAGGCTCAACACTTGTAATGTTTTTTATGTGCATGAAGCATGAAGAGGTAGGAATTCATATTGTTGGGAGTTTTTCTTTGATATCATGCTTTATTGAAAACAAAAAGGCAATCTTAAATTCTAATATTTGATTTTTTAGAAAGGTCCCCATTCATTAGTCTTATTGCTAAAACTAATGAAAAATGGGGGTTGTTGATGGTCACAACAATTGGCGATTCACTTGAAAGAACCAGTTATCTCTGATAGTTTTTTGAATTTTCTAAAACTTCTAAAATAGAAATGGTTTTGGAAAATCAAACTTTATTGTAGAAATATAAGGTACATAGTGCTATTTTCTAACAACAACATCTTGTTCCATCTATCCTAATTCTGATTATCTTCTTCCCAAAGTTAGTCATTGTACTTACATAAGTCATTACTTGGTTTATAAAGACAAAAACAAATACATCTCCGTAGATCAATTTTAGGTGTACTCATTTGTCGTAGGTAGAGCCTCTGCTTCCAGCAGGCGTTCATAGCCTCGACAGGGTTACCTATTACCCAACAATGATCCAGTATCCTACTTAAGAAGTATGCAATTTTCAAAGATAAATCCTCATCTACACTTATTTCTTTTTCTTTTCTTTTAATTCTTAAAGAACAATATCTTGGTTTGGTGGTAAAATTTGACAGTGCCATTCACTTGATTTATAACTTAACTGAACAAGCTAGCTCGTGATGAGACCCCTTATCTTTTGATTGAAACAATCTCGAGTCATTACCCTATTTTGGTATGCAGTTTGGCAATGTCAGTTAGTTATAATCTTTATGATCATGATAATCCGGCTCTTGATGAGACCTCTTATTCTTTGAGTTTATAGTGCATAACTGGATTATTCTTTGAAACTTGCAATTTTTTAAAGTGGGGAGGAACTCATTGGTTCCTTAAGAGTTGTTCTGGACAAAAATTGTAGAGTTTTAAAAGTAGCTTTTCTATAGAGAATCTTTGTCTTGTTATTGATGCTTTTCATGACCGATATGAAGCAAACTTCTATTGAAGGTTGTTTTTAATCAAAACTGGTAAATTTGAAACAAAAGAACAAGTAAAAGCTTTCAGGATTATATCACTTTACCGTATGTTTCAAAAATAAAGAATAATTTTCCAAACCAACTCCGCTTATACAAGCGAAAAAAAAAAACAAAATTGACAAGAGACACTACCCTTTTCGTGGAAACCAAAGGTAAACATTGTCAACCTATTTTATTATCAAAAATAAAAAACAAACTCAAAATAATAATTTACAAAAAATAGAAGAGGTTATCTTCTATGGAAAGTATTTTTTAAGGATATTCCCATTAACAGGTAAAGACTCTCTTTTCCCTGCTAAGTCTTGTAACATGAAAGTCGATGGACCTATCATTTCAACAATTTGGAATGGTCCAAGCCACATCTGTTGGAATTTAGTATGCTTTCCTTTCTCTTGATGAGCTTTATCCCATTTCAATACTAAATCTCCAAGTTGAAAATATGTTCTAGATACCAAGTTTGAATCAAAAGAAGCCTTTACTAATTATTGATGATGTGCATGGGTAATTCTGGCTTGTTCTCGTTCCTCTTCTAGCTTAAGAATTTGCAATTGTCTTAGTTGCAAGGATGAGGAATGTTATAGCTCCAAATCTCACTCTTATGGTTTGTGATGCTGCACTCATGGCCCAGGGCAACCCCTCCTTCCAGATCTGGTCCAAAAATTTAAAAAACAATGTTTTATCCCTTATACGCGACATTGCCCTGAGTTAAACGCGTGTACATGTGGGTAGGCATATACCCAACCCGCGTATATGTATTAAAACAGTTAAAAAAAATATAAAACTCCTTAATTTCGGGCAGAGATCGCCGGTTTTACCTGCTGATCACCTATTAGTGTGATCCAGGTGGATATTGGTGGCCACCTGCCAAGTCCACCTGGACCCCCACCATTGTCTTTCTCAGCATTTTTAGTTTCCTTAATTGTAGCACAACTTACTATTTTTAGCAGTTTTTCGGGTCCTGAACTTCCGTAGCCATTTTGAGGCCCTAAACGACGTTTTTTGGGGAATCCAGGGGCAACATGGGTCCATGGTATGGATCGATGTTGCCTGTTCCAACAATGATAGTACTCGGATAGATCTTTCTAACGAGCTATTGTACGCGTCAAACGGAGATCATATGCCAAAGTTACGACCCCGGGAAGTTGATGTACTAATTTACCCCCAAACGGGGCCCACAGTTTGGCGTTTCATCTCCTAGGGTTAGGTTTTGGAATGTTAAGGGTTTTCCATTGTTTCTCAACAATAAAAAGGCCTTCAAGCCTCATTGTAACATAGTTCAGAGGCATGTAGCCATCACATCTTTTCTCAGAGATAAGCTACCATCGCCCTAGCTGGTTTATTTCCATTTCTGGTTGTAAGCATATTTCAGTATTTTCCATTAATGAAATGAAGTATTATTTCCGCTGCATGTTTGTGTATATGGTTATCTCTGTAATTTGTTGCGTTCCTGTTTAAATCCGGATCAGTGGTATCAGAGCGGTCTGCTTTTTCTCTGTTTTTCTTTGCATGTCCCCAACAAGGTCGAGATATAAGGAGTTAGGGCTTGAACCTTTGCAAGACCAGCCTCGCAAATCCCGACGGCCTCCCATGGCAGATGAGAAGAAAGATGAGGGGGCAGGAGATCCCATCAAAATCTTGCTCGAAGAAGCCCTCGAGCGACAACGAAACGCGATGATGGGCAGCTTTGCCCAGATCCTTCAGCGGCTACCCAGAAGCAATGCATCGGCTTCCAGCAGCTACTTTGGAAACGCCACACCCTTTAAGGTACATGTTAATTTTGAAATCCCCATATTCGAGGGTCAGATAGACGCAGATGCCGTAGATAATTGGTTAAATCTGCTAGAGGGTTATTTTTCTGTTCATGAATTTTCGAGTCGGGAAAAGATTGTTTTTGCTCTCCTCAAAGCAGCCCCCCACGTCAAGGACTGGTGGGAAACCTACTGCGAGCAGAAGGATGAAAGTATTGGCTCACTATTTTCAGCCGCACCCACCTGGGATTCGTTCCGGGATGCTGTCAAGGAGCAGTACTACCCTGTTGGAAGCTATGAGGATGAATACATAAAGTGGACCACGCTGCGGCAGGGAAGAGACCAAGACGTGCCGGAGTTCACCAATCTTTTCCATACCCTTCACACAAAGTTGGGTATCAAGGATTCAGAGCAACATTTGATACTCAAATACCGTGGCTGCCTGCACAAGTACATCCAAGAAGAAATACAATTCCTAAACATCCCCTCCCTCGGCGCAGCATACCGATATGCCGTCAAGGTCGAGCAGAAGTTTAAACAAAAGAAGCGAGACTTTGGATCTGCGAATCCAAAGCAGGGGAAAGGTGCCCTGAAACCACAGAACAAAGGACAAAGCCAAGGCGGGACAGCCCAAGACAACCAGCCAAAGCTGCAAGCAAAGAACAGCGCCACGAAGCCGAGAAAGGACACTGGAAAATGGTGCGAGTTCCATAAGAGCTCCACTCACAACACAAGTGAGTGTCGGGCCAAGCAGTCACTCGTGGCTGAGCTAAAGGTTTCAGAATCAGATGCATGTTCCGACTCTGAGTCAGAACCCGATAAGGGGTATGAAAAAGGGAAGCAGATCATTGATGCGGATCCCAGCGCCACTGTTGCTACCGCAAAGATCCAGAAAAATGAACCCGAAGATCCAGAGGAGGAGGAGCGTCTTTTCCACTCTCAGATGTGGGTAAAGGGCTCCCCGATACAGTTCATTGTTGATAGCGGGAGTCAAAAGAACCTCATTTCGGCAGAGGTCGTGAAGCGGTTGGGCTTACCGACCACAGCACATCCACAACCATACACCATTGGGTGGCTTCACCAAGGACGAGATCTTCGCGTGAGCCAGCAGTGTCGCCTTCCATACAACATCAAGCCCTTCACGGATGAGGTATTGTGTGACATTGCTCCCCTTGAAGTTTGTGATGTATTACTAGGACAACCATACTTGTGGAAGCGACATGCTGTGTATGAATCAAGGCCCCGTGCTGTTATTATTACATTGGGAAATAAGTTGTTCAGGATACCAGAGGTAGCACCACCTGCCGCCATCTCTTTGATTACTGCAAAACAATCCAGTAAGATCATTTCCAAAACCAGGAAATTTGTTTTCCTGATGATACGCCCTCAAGGAAAGAAGAAGACAGTGGCCGCGGCCTCCAGACGGGGTCCCTCTGCACAACAACTACAGATGGACAAGATTGTGGAGGAGTACGAGGACATCTTCACCTCCCCAACAGGGGTTCCTCTGCACTGCCAAGTCAAGCACTCCATCGATCTGACCCCAGGTGCGCCGCTACCCAATGGACCAATTTATCGGCGCTCCGTTCTGGAGAAAAATGAAATCAAGAGGCAGATTCAGGAGCTCCTGCAGAAAGGTCACATCCGTCCGAGTTCATTGCCCTGTGGGAGCCCGATCGTGTTGGTACAGAAGAAGGATGGGACGTGGAGACTCTGTATTGACTTTTGGGTGCTGAACAAGATCACTGTTCGTAATAGGTACCCGATCCCGCGGATTGATGACCTCCTAGACCAACTAAAGGGGGCGAAATATTTCAGCAAGATCGATCTGAAGTCAGGATATCACCAGGTACCAATCGAACCCTCTGATGTGTGGAAGACTGCCTTCAAATCCAAGGAGGGCCTCTTCGAATGGTTGGTCATGCCTTTCGGATTGACGAATCCTCCTGCAACCTTTATGAGGCTAATGGATGACATCTTGCGGCCATTCACCAACTCCTTTGTAGTAGTATACTTGGATGACATTCTGATCTTCAGCCAGAGTTGGGAAGAGCACCTCCACCACATCTGACAGGTTCTCCAAACACTGTGGCAACAAAAGCTATGTGCCAATTTGGAGAAATGCACTTTTGGCATGACCCAGGTTCAGTATTTGGGATACATCATTGATGAACAGGGGGTGCATGTCGATCCAACCAAGATCCAAGTCATTCGCGATTGGCCCTCTCCAACCACTCTAACAGAGCTCCGCAGCTTTCTAGGTCTTGCCAACATCTACCGCCGGTTTGTGTTGGGGTTTTCTCATATTTCTTGGCCCTTGAGTCAAGTCACCAAGGGAGGGGCTAAAGCAAAGTTCTTTTGGTCTGAATCTCAACAGAAGGCATTCATGGAGTTGAAGGATCGCCTCTGCACGGCACCAGTGCTCGCATTACCAGATTTACAACAACCATTTGAGGTCGAGACAGATGCCTCTGACTATGCTATTGGGGCAGTCCTTACTCAACATGGACATCCAGTGGCATATCACAGTGAAACACTTTCAGACACAGTCCGGAAGTACCCCACTTATGATAAAGAGATGTATTCCATTGTACAGGCCTACCGACAATGGAAGCATTACATTTTGGGGAAGGAAACGGTCATCCACACAGACCACCGACCCCTGCAGTTCATACATACCCAAGGGAAATTGCAAAATGATCGCCACCAGAAGTGGTCTACATACCTACAACAGTTCCATTTGAATATCAAGTATAAGAAGGGCAACACCAATAATGTTGCAGATTGCCTCAGTCGACCACCAATCATGGCGTTAACCACCGTGCTCAACTCTTGTGGGCACGAGACTTCTGATTGGCCACTTCTCTACAAAATCGACCCAGAATTCGGCCACACATACCAGACACTCTTGGAGGGTCGGCAGGTTGCAGATTTTCACCTCCAGGATGCCCTATTATGCCACCTCGATCACCTTTGTGTTCCTTCAAGCGAGCGTGCCAAGATGATTTGGGAAGCACACTACAGTCGGGCTGCTGGGCATTTCGGGGTCGAGAAAACAGTGGCAGTACTGCAAAATTATTTCTATTGGCCGAATCTTCGACAGGATGTTGGGAAGTAAATCAGATCATGTACTGCCTGTGCCATTTCCAAACCGACCATTAAAAACCACGGCTTCTATACCCCGTTGCCTACCCCTAGTCGACCTTGGGAATCCATCTCCATGGATTACATGTCAGGCCTTCCTTCCACTAAGCATGGAAATGACTGTGTTTTTGTGGTCGTCGACAGGTTCTCGAAGATGGCCATTATGATGGCCTGCAAGAAGAACATCACAGCAGAAGCCACTGCTAAAATCTTCTTTGAACGAGTGTGGGTGCACTTTGGGATCCCACAGTCTATCATCTCAGATCGGGACAGTCGGTTTCTCAGCACATTTTGGTCCAGTCTCTGGTCAATGCTGGACACCAAACTCACGAAGTCCACAGCCTTCCATCCTCAAACTGATGGCCAGATAGAGGTTGTCAATAGGATGATTGTGCACATTCTGCGCATGTATAACTCAAAGCATCCACGCACATGGGATGAGAGCCTCCCCTATGTTCAGCACAACTACCCTATGTTAGACAACTTTTAGTCTGCTAGGGTATCAGCCCAAGACCCTAGGGGAAATTTTCCCTTAACAAGGAAGGAGTTTCTTCGATGAATTGAACTAAGGCTAAAGAAGTAATAGCTATATGTGTTGGGAGAACCACTTCTTTCCCATAAACTAAATTAAAAGGAGAAGTGCCAATAGAAGTTTTCTGAGTTATTCGATCTGCCCAAAGAGCGTACATCAAAGACTTATGCCAATTTCTATGATTTTGATCAATAGTTCGTTTAATGATTCTGATAAGGTTTTTGTTTGTTGATTCAGCCAACCCATTTCCTTGTGGGTAATAATTGGCAGAATACTTAAGTTTAAAACCTCTTTTGAGTGCAAATTCAGTCATAGCATTACCAGAAAAATATGATGCATTATCAAACATTAAAGCTAAAGGTAAGCCAAACCTAGTAATTATGAATTGATCTATAAAATCGATGATGCTCTTAGAGTTTTCTGACTTGAGTGGAATTGCTTCTACGCATTTGGTAAAGTAATCAGTAGCTGTAAGGATGTACTTATGCTGTTTAGAAGAATGAGGAACGATCTCACCTATTATATCTAATCCCCATTGTTCAAATGGTTGATCGATGTTGACCGGCTGTAATGGAAATGATGGTTTCTTCTGTCTTCCAGCAGCAGTTTGACAAATCCGACATCTTCTTACATTGCTATGTGCATCCTTAAATAATGTTGGCCAGTATTAGCCTACGCACAAGATTTCGTGTGCTATCACATCTCCTACATAATGTCCACCTGCTAGTCCATCATGAAGTTCCTCCAATACTTTTTCAGCTTCAGATTTCTCAAGGCATCTAAGAAGAACAAAATCATATTTCATCCTAAAGAGTACATCATTTACAGTTTGATATTGTCTGGATTTTAATCTCAAGGCTCTTTTCTTTGTATAATTCAAATGTGAAGGAGCATATCCATTCTTTAAGTAAAACATGATATCAGCATATATTGACTCATTATCGTTTAGGCTTACCTCATACATTTGTACCTCACTGTCTGGGGACTGAATATCTGATATGTGCGATGCTCCAGCCAACATCCTGCAAAAACCTTGACCTCTTACAATATTTTTTGGCTTGATTTCAGCGTCATATTCTTGCAGGGCTGTGACCCAATTCGCTCTCTTTTCACCCACATCTTTCTGTACCAAAAGATTTCTTACCGTTGGAAATGGTACTATTATTTTTGTATGAGTCTTGGGAAGAAAAGGTCCAAAGTGTTTGATCGCTTTGAATACAGCATAAGCTTGTTTCTCAATGTCGGAGTAATTTAATTCGTCTCCTTGCAAGTTTGAACTGAAAAAGGCAGTTAGGGCTTCTGCTTTATCTTGATTGGCTTGCGTGAGTATTGCAGCATATGATTTCTCAGAGGCAATTGTATACAAAATGAAAGGATCAGAAAAGTTTGGAGTCACTAGAGATGTGGCATTTATAATCGCTTGTTTTATTAGGAAGAATGCTTCATGTTATGCCTAACCCCATTTGAAGAGAGAGTTTTTCTTAATCATTGCTTGGAGAGGTGACACAATTCTTGAGAAATCAAGGACAAATATTTTAACGAAATTGATCTGACCAAGAAAGGATTGCATTGTTTTTTTGTTGTGGGGTAAGGATATCTCAAAAATCTCCTTAATCCTATCTAGATCAATATGGATTCTAGATTTAGACAATATGAATCTGGGAAGCTTTCCTTCACTTAATGCAAAAAAGGACCTTTTAGGATTACGTGAGATCCCGTACTTTTGACATCGTTGAAAGATTTGCTTTAAATCTCTGAGGTGACTAGTACGTTTTTTAGAATACACTGTTATGTCATCTAAGTAAATCACCACTGACTTATTCACTAATCCTTTAAATGCAATATCCATGGCCCTTTGAAATGGCACCAGCATTAATCAGTCCAAACGACATATTTTGATATGCATACGTGCCCCATTTCATTCTGAATGTCATCTTCAATTGATAATCCGGATGGACTAAAATTTGGTTATATTCGGAGAAGCCATCTAAAAAGGACATCCATTCAGACCCTGTAACTGATTGTAATATCTGTTCCATAGGGGGTTGTGGAAAATTTTCCTTTTGGCAGGCTTTATTGAGATTTCGAAAGTCATTACAAATCTGGATGTCTCCATTTTTCTTTCTGATTGGTACCATGTTCGAAACCCATCTAGAATGTCGAACGGGAATAGTTCAGACTTAATCTGGTTTTCTAAATTAGGATGGATTTTCCTCAGTTTCTGCTGGACTATTTTTTCATCAACGATCATCGGAATTGTATGTTATATGATTGAAGTGTCATAGGTTTTTAGGTCATCATAATTCCAGGAAAAGACATTTTTATACTATTTCAAGAGTCGAATGAAGGCTGATTTTTCCTTGGGAGTTAGACCAAGACCTAAGTTGATATTCTGCGGCTTTATGTCAGTTCCTAGATTCACTAATTCATATCTCAGAGTTGAACTCTGAAGTTTTGAATTGGTGGACCTTTTGAATCTGTCCTTTAAATCATATAGGTCTTCCAATTTGACTATAGATTTGGGTATAGCATTATTGGTGCTTCCTTGTTGTAACTACTTATCATGTTGGTCTTCATCAATTATCTAATTATTGTAAGAGCCTTCTGATGTCAGAAAACTTACAATATCAGGGTCATCGTTAAAAACTCTCCAGTTGGTAACATTATCTGGGATGGAGGGTCTAAAGATCAATTTGATTGAGAATCTGTCTGGACTATAGTCTTCTGAGGGAATGAGCTTGGAAGCTACATTAGCCAGGAGGTCAGCACTAGCATTTTGGAGTTTAGGAATAGATGAAATATTGAATGCTATAAAGTGTGAAGTCAAGTCTTGTACTAATGATTGATAATGCTTTAGGTGACCTGATAGACAATGTATAGTATTTCGTACCTACTTAATAACAATCTCAGAATCCCCAAAGACTTGTAGATATTTGATGTCAAGTCTGATTGCCTTGTATAACCCTTGAACTAGAGCTTCATATTCCGTAGTATTATTTGTGCAATCGAACTCGAGTCTACAGGTTAGCATGGTTTTCTCTCCTTCTGGACTAATTAATATACAACTTGCTCCTGCTCCATCATTAGACTTAGAACTGTCGAAAAATAATTTCCAAAACAAAGATTTATTTACAGGCCTATCTACAAAATTAATGCATTTAGAAGTATCTGTTTGAGAGAAATTTTCTATCTGAGATAAAACTGAATTTTCTAAAAAAGGTGAAGTATGAGCATTGAAATTCCCTAAGAACGAATCAACAAAATAGTTTCCAATTATATTATTGTTGTACGCTATAGGTTCATTTTCTCCTTCTAACTTCGTCACTATGTATTTTTGGTGTCTTTCTTGCTCAACCTTTATCTGATTTGGTTTACCATTGTAAGGGAGCCACATGTGTGACCAGTCGGTTGCAAAGTAACCGTGAAGCTTTTCTGACCAATCCCTACTAAGAATTAATCCATAAAACTCAGGAATATCTGCAACAAGTATATCAATGACTTGACATACCTTTGGATTCGATGAAAGCCTTATGGTCACTTGATTGAGTTCACCAATAACTTTGACTTGAGAGAAATCTAGCTATACTATGCGTACTACGGACTTTTGAGGTTGGACATTTAACTTTGCACAAACTGTCTTAGGCAAAATATTAGATGAAGCACTAGAGTCTACCAAACAGTTATGCAAATTTTTATTGAAAACTTCAAAGGTAAGGAGGAATGGAGGAGTATGGGATTTTGACCTTCCTCCAATTAAAGCAATGTCATTTGGATCGACTTTATTTGACATACCAGTCGGAGGTCTTCCCATTTCATTAGTAGCTTGTGAGATTACATGAGGCGCAATCGGTACTGCATGAAGTTCTTTCAAAAGTAGTTTCTATTGATGCTTTAATTTACTCAGCTCATGAAAAGTAATGTTGGCCCTAGTCTTCTTCATGTCCTCAACAATACTATATTCCGTTTCATCAGAAATGATAAGTGTTTTAGATGGAGTTGTTGAATCAGAATGGACTGGGTTTGTTTGAGTAACCTTTGGTGAGGATTTCTTACCTGCAATTTTATCTTTAAAATTTGGGCTTGGGTTTTTCTATTTAGAACTAGATTGTGGAGGATCAAGTTGATTTCTACTTCTGGTAGTCACTGGTAATGTGTCTTGATCTTCTTCAACCGAAAGAATGAAGTCCCACATTCCTTGTAGTTCTACAACCTCATCATCATCAGTATGTTCGTCATTCGAAACTTCCTCTTCTTCCCCTTCCGATTCTTGCATTTGTTATAGCATTGGGAGGATTCGAATCAGTTGAAGGATTCTTCCTAAAAGGTTTGAAAGGTTTCTTGGAAGAGGTTTCTGCCACTTGTTTCTTAATATCAACCATTTCGTTCGACACGGTTTTTAAAACTTTCTGTAACCCTTCCAAGTCGAATGGGTCCTTTGATTGTTTTTTCTTAGGATCATCTCTAAAAGCAACCTTTTTAGATTTTCTTTCATCTACAACGTTTTTCTTTTCTAAAGCTAGGATACGTTTTTCCACTACTATCGCTTCTTTCATATTTTCAGCCAATGTTGGCTTAGCAGCCCTATCTACAAAGATTGCTATATTCAAAGGTAAGGTAGATATATACCATTCACTTCGAACCTATTCACTAGGTTTAGATGCAGTAGGAATCTTATTTAAGAGTTTAAAAAATCGCGAGTTGAAATCTTTGATAGGTTCTCTTGATTCGGTTTTAAGATCTGAGAGATCATTGATTAATGTCATTGTAGACCTATCATCACTGAATTTAGTCAGGAACTACTCTTGGAAGATGTTCCAACTAGTAATGGATCCTGATGGTAATGAAAAATATCAGGACCCAGCTACTCCTTGTAAGGTATACAGGAAAAGCCTAACAACAACGTCTTCTTCAGTAACTCCATTTAAGTTTATTGACAACATAAAGTTGTTTATGTGTTCTTCTTCCAGTACACCTACATCTGGGTTAAACGTGGGGAGCCATTTTTCAAGATGAGCCAGAAATTGATTCAAGGGTGTAGGCATTGCGACCGACCTTGGATTGGCCCATGGCCTTGGTGGAGGATTTCCTGCCATCGTTGAGATACTAACAAAGGAAAGTGTAGATGAGGTTACGAGCGGTTGGGAAGATCATGTTGAAGTTCTAGTACCCTGTTGAACAACAATGATGACGAAAGAGTCTCACTATCAGACCCTTCCAGTGTCTTCCTTGCTCTTTTTCTTTTAGTTAGAGGGAATTCTGTTGGTTCAATACCAAGATTTTCACTCTATAATCTAGTAAGAGGATGGAAAGGAATGTATTGCAAAGTCACACTGCCTTGAGATAACTCAGATTTCTATGGTGATATTGAAAATCCTTGAAGTTTATGAATTAAAGACTGAACTTCAAGAGGTTCAACAACAGATTTATCTGAAATGTTCAGGTTTTCAGTAGTGGTTGTTGTTTTCTCAACTTCTCGCTTAGAAATTAGAGATTCAGAATGCGAGGGAGAAGTTGGAGGAGATGTTGAGGGAGATTTACTCTCAGAATGGGCTATGGATTTGAATTCGCTCGCCATTCATAGTTCAGGCCCTCCTTCTAGCGCCAAATATGTTGAAGGCCTGAAAATCGGGTCTACAACAAGGGGGATAACCACTCGGTCCGGACCTTGAAAGCAACTCCTTTTCTGTTTGGAATAGTGGCTCCGACTGGGGGTGATGGGACCAATTTCCCAATTTGTTTATGATGGTACACTAACAGGATGATGTTTTTCTTTTTAAAGGTTTATGGGGTGAATGCTTATTCTAAATCTAATCTATCTATTAACTAACATATGCAATTTTATTCTAATGAAGGAAAACATCTAACTCTAAACTATCCCGGGAGTAACGTTTTGTTTATGCAATCTAAAGTAATTTCCAACAACAATTGTTAATAAAAATCATTCAATCACTACAAGAAAGGAATCCATTAAAAATGATTGTTTCGTATAAGAAATTAGCCGAAACAATTATGATAAACACATCGCATAATGAGTTATTCATATACTCAGCATAAAAAGAATAGTTATCACTGTACAAAAGTGCAATAATGACAACTGAACATTCAGGCTTTCATATATCAATAACTGAAAATAATTTATCACTTGGCACATAAGCAAAAAGTATTAGGAGATAAAAGTACCATTGGTAATAGGTTCTACTCATGAGCTTCAGCAATATAGATTTATCTTCAAATAATTCAATATCCACTAAGAGTACAAAAGTGCATTTCAGTAGCAGACATCAAACTCAGATATAAATAAATCTCGTTCCATTCATTTATCAAAACCTCCTCAGTGGGGGGAAAACTGCATGTTCTAAAGAATTGTTTTTGATAAAATTATGGACCTCTCTCTAAATGCATGAGAGGGGTTTTAATACTGCCCTAATGAAAACTAAAAATAAATATTACAAAAATAGATGAGGAGGTTTAAACCACCTTCCTCATTTTAAGCAAAAATGAACTAAAATCAAACTAAAACTGTATCTATGCTAAATCATGCATCTGTTCTTTTAAGTTGCAAATATCCAGCATGGGCTTCAAGAGCGTCGGTTGGCCGACCTCAGATTTTAATTGTCCTGCGAATACGAAATTGGCAAGTGCTGGAACTATCTTCTCAATGGATGTTATGAGGCATTTTAGAGTCATCCACTGGCTATGTGGTTTTACTAGGCACTGCCAGTAAGTGTCCCAGTTTAACTTGCTTATCTGTTTAATTGACTCTCCCTTTTCCTCTGCCATTTTCTTCCACCTAGTTTGAAGTTGCTATGCCTTTGGGAGGAATCCTAGAGTGGCCTCTGATATTAAATTTGTTGTGTGCAGATTTTCGTTGATGTAGTCGATGACACTGTTTGCTACTTCTGCTGCTTCCTCCATCACCTGCTCTGCTTCCTTGAGTTGTGCATCCCATTTCGCAAATAAAATTTCTTTATGAGATTCATCAATCCTGGGCAATTCTGCTCTTTGTCCTTCCTCTGATTTCTACCAATTCAAAAAGTCAAAAACTTTCTTAAAAACTGAATCATAATCATGTCGTAAATCTATGACTTGATTTGTAATGTTATTGTTTTTTTTGCAATGGAAATTCCACTGCGAGATCCTTTGGCAGAGTGTTTCTTCCTGTTGCAAGAGTTGGTCATTGAGGGCATGGGCTTCTGTGATGAATTCTTAAATTTTAGGATCATCCTTATGCAATCCTATCATGGTCTATAATTGTTCTTCTTTATTGGCGAGACTGTTTTGATAGTTCAATTGCATTTGGTAGAAGTCCTGTTGGAGCTTTTCCAATTGTATCTTTGCTTCTCGGCTAACGTTGGCCAACTGTAGTTGCTGTTTCAAAAAAAAAAATTATCTTCCTTTTCTTTTAATAGTATTTGAACTTCTGTCACTTTATCAATTGTTGCAGAAGCATATGCCCCTGTGATCTGAGAGAGCCTAGTTAGGTTTTCCGATGGATCGATCATTGGGTCTCGCCAAAGAACATATAAAGGTTTAGCTTCTGGAGAGAGTAAAATATCTATTTTTCATTTCTTCCTTTGTCTCCTAACAATAGCCTTATGTTGCGGGCTATAAAATACATCCAAAGGAGGAATCTCCTCTATTTTTAGTACAATTTCGGATGACGGAGCAACAGGAATATGCTATGTTTCTTGAGTATTAATAACCTCTTATGTTATCATCTCTGTGGCTGTCTCCCTTGGGTTTATCAGTGGCTCTTCATTCTGTTCCTCAGTATTGATTAGCTCATTAAAATTATCCCACTCCTTTTATAGATCTACTACAATTAGCTTTGTTGGATTTGTGAGGGAAGCGGGAGTCTCGGCCTGTTTCAGGGACAAAACCTGCTGATCAAGCTTCTCTGTAGACTGAGCTGTATCTTTGATTGACCCTTCACTTCTATTTTGTTCACTCTTTGACTGATTACCAGATTTTTCAGCTGATTCCCTTTCGGACTTTGATTTATACTTCTCTTCTCCTGAACGTCCACTTATGCTAATACTGGGAGTGGGCTCCCTTATTGGTTCAATGCGCATCTTGTCAATGGGACATTTGCCAACCTCTGTTCTCTGTAATGGTTAAAATCTTGAAGTTTTCCTTGGTCAAACTGAATTTTTGCCATAGAATCTCTCTAAGAGTGCTCTTCTACTGAAAGACATCGTCGAAGAGACCGTCCTCTTTAGTAAACACTTTTATTTTGACCATCGTTGTAAAATTCTTTATAACATCAAAGGGATCATACTGCCTCCCCAGCAATTTGGGTAGCTATAAACATAGCATATTATCAACCTCTTTAAAATCATGCCCTAAATCAAATAATTCAAAAGCCCCGCAGACTACAGGGAATTGAGGCTAAATGGCCTTCTTAGAATTATTGAGTTCTCTGCTCATTCCCCCAACACCACAGGTCTGGTAAGCTATTTATCGGGCCATTAGTGTGTCGGGGACATATAGAGGAAGCACCTGAGGAAAAGCAATGCTCCAAATACCCTAATGTATGTGAATAACTACTCCCCGAACCACCTTCCCACAGGAAGAATGTCAATTTCAGCTTCTGGGGAGAATCTCGGGGCATCTTTGTTATATAGCATTTTATGAATAGGAAGCATCACTCCATGACAAATCTTGTAGAAATGTGGGATGAAATTGGATTCCCACAATTCTTTGTGATAAACCTAAATAGGAAGAGGATTTTGTACTGGCCATTTCCACCCCATGATGGGAAAATCGGAGACAAAGCAAATGGCATCCATGACGTAGGCACTTAAAAAGAATGGAGGCTAAAACCTCTGAGAAAAACTTCTTTTAGTTAGATAACTTAAAATAGTAGAAGATAAATATCTGATACAATTTGGGCCCAATCCATTATGGTGGCATTGGTGGCCGCATCCAATAAAGGCAACCATTCTGATGAAAACTTATTGATATTTGGCTTCCCAAATAGTCTACACAACATTGCAGTGGAAAAACAATATGGAGAAGAGAGGGATCTAGTGGCGTACATACCACTTTTAATGGTTCCTCCTTCGCGGACTAGCTTTTTGTGCAGTCTGCTAAATCCTCGTTCTCTTTGGCAAATTTTTCCACAAATTGTTTGTTATAACTGGCCTGGGGTTCTAGCAGGTGATACATATGCCTTAAATTACTTGGGGTAAATGACCCCATGACCTCCTGGCTCTGCGTCTTGAATTGCCTATCGGATATATCAGCGTGATCTATAATCCATTTTACCATATCCGTGTAAGGGAGTATCTTCGGCCTTGTAGCAATACAGTGCAAAAAAGAGTATGCAAGCTCTGTTAGTGATGCTTCAGATGAGCTACGTCTATCTACCGTAACTATAACCTTCATAATTCTCGGGTTTTCTTCTTCTAACAGTCGGTACATGGATTCCTAGGTAGATATCCCTGCTTCCTTGGTACAAGTGGTGTCTGTAATTAATGGATTCATCTCTGATTTTTCATATGTGAGAGCTTTGCCTTTCTTTCCCATTACGCTCTGTGTGCTGTTTTGCATACTGCTCCTGAAAATTGTAAGAAAAAACCAAAGATACAATGAGGATGATGGTGAATAATGAACAACAATAAGGTGACGGGAAAGATTTTAATTTTTAAAATCATATCAAAGGTATCACCTTACATGAGATGGTCCTTTAAACCAGATCTGAATCATCTTTAATAAATAACCATCAATGGACCTTTAAGCTAAAATTTAATGCTCATAACTCTACATCAAACGACGGAAAGTACTATCATTGAACTCTAAGCCCTTAGATTTGTGATAAGGTGATTTTTCGATTTGCTTCGCAATATCGCAAATCACGATATCACAAAACCTATTATCTTTAACAACCATAGTTTCATCAGGTGGCTACGATTTGCGAGAAGCTTATCGCATTTCATAACATTTGGGCATTTTTACATGAAGTGGCACTGCGGTATTTGAAATCTGCGATATGAAATGAGCTTGTAAGGCTTACAATCTCGCATTCTTGTATTCTCACATTCTCATATTCTCGCATTCTCACATTTTCACTTTCTCGCATTTTCGCATTCTCGCATTTTCAAAGAGTTACTTGTGTAAGGGATGCCCAGCACAACCTTTTTTGCGATGCGATGCTATCATTAAAAAGCAAGTTTACTAAAGTTTTTCTTAGTACTCGAGACTTTCCGCTTACAAGGGTTTTCCTAGCTTTTGTGGTTATATGGTGCTTTTCATAAGGAGGCTCAACACTTGTAATGTTTTTTATGCACATGAAGCATGAAAAGGTAGGAATTCATATTGTTGGGAGTTTTTCTTTGATATCATGTTTTATTGAAAACAAAAAGGCAATCTTAAATTCTAAGATTTGATTTTTTAGAAGGGTCCCCATTCATCAGTCTTATTGCTAATACTAATGAAAAAGGGGGGTTGTTGATGTTCACGACACAGGTATAAAGAAAATTAGATAACAGTCTAAGCTAGGTATAAAAAAAATTAAAGTTCCTATGCAGATGACAATTTGCTGACGATATCATTTGTTGGCATTATGATATAGGTATGACACAAGTGTTGTCCTTAATGGCAACTCTCTAAGATGAAAGATCACAGTATAGCAGGCAAACAGCAAGAATGAAGAAAGAAAGGTATACGCAGGTTCACTATATACCAAGTCGCGTATACACGCAGGTTCACTATATACAAAGTCGCATATATGAAAAGGTATATGCAGGTTCACTATATACCAAGTCGCGTATACACGTAGGTTCACTATATACAAAGGCGTGTATAACATACACACGCACTTTCACAGAAGGAAATGCACATACATCTTGGAAAACTAAATTTTGGTCTATGGTATTTGGTCCATGGTATTTTGGTAGTCATCCATGGTATTTGGTCTAAGGTATTGACCCTAGGTATTGGGTCCAAGGTATCGGTCCTACGTGGTTTTGGACCATGGTATTGAGAGAGGCCTAAACCTATATAAGGAGAAGAAGATCATTAGGCCAAGGTGCAAGTGTGCAAGTGATGAATATCTGATGAAGTGTGAGATCTAGTATGCAGGTTATGGGTATGTGATGCTTTGTTAAGGATGCACCTATGTGGCAAATGAAGGTTGATGGACTGGGATCATGAAGACTAAAATGCATTATCATTATATGGTATGATCATGAATAGTTCAGATCTGAATACTAACACATGTGTTATCCTTTATATCTGATGATCTGGGTATATGAAGTAGAAAATTGCAGCGAAGGTATAAGTAATTATTTTCAAATCTGTACGCTGGTTCCCTTTGGTGAAAGGGCGTATACACACTGGTTTGACACATCCAAGTAGCGTATACATTATGACATTTCATATTTGAGATTGTTGTTGGTTCTAGTGGTTGTTGTAGGGTTCTGGGTTCTGCTCTGTGTTCTGGTGATTGTGTTTTGACGATAGAGTTTTAGTGATTAACTAGTTGGGTGATTTAGAGATTGATGATGCAGATATAGTTGATGGCCGTATTGTAGTGGTGATTTATTTTGTATTGATGGATCCGGTCTAAAAATTTACGATACGTGGTCCCTAGAAGAAAACAGAAGTCCGTATCCTTCTGTAGGTCGGCGCCTACGTACTAGTAAATATATCAGCTAGTACAAGAGCTAGGGGGTTGTAGCTCCCTTCCAAAAGAAGCTGGAGAATGAGAGAAGGTTGTAGCCTTCTGCAGGGGGGTGCCTGCATACTGGTATGAGTCTGCGCCAGTACAAGATTGTAAACAGGTTTTTCTTATCTTAAAGAAAATAACAGCAGGTGGTTTCTGTCCCTCATTGGGTTTCCACCTTATATCATGGTGTTCATGTGTGATTCTTATGTGTGATGATCTATTCTGTTTTTACTGCACCTAGTTACTGTTTATATGGTTAATGAAGTTCTGATGCATTGATTAAATATCAACATATGATGAATTAACTGAATCATAAGTTTACTGGACATACGCTAGTTGCATTAAACGCAATTGCGTGTACACGTGGGTTCCCTTAACTTAAGTAGCGTATATGAATCTGATTATGGAAATGAATAAGTTATTGATTTTCTAATACTGATTCACCCCCAACCCCCTCTCAGTATTATTTCCAACATCATTATGCAGCATTGTCACACAAAACAGAGCAATTGAAGAATTAAAGGAAATCAGATTGTATTTGATTAAAACTTTCCACTGTTGGTAGGGGCCCTCCACATAGAAGTTCATAGCTTCAAATCAACACAACGCTTACACACAAAAACCAATTCTATTCACACAAAATTCACAAAATGTTCATAAACATATCATTCGGTGCGCACCCCAAATAATAGTACGGCCATTAGCTTTATAACATGTCTCTTGGCATAAATGTATGAATATTTTAAGCCTAATATCTCTAACCTATCTAAACTTATATTGTTAAACCATCATTTTTTTATTCCGAAAGCAAAACGATAAGGTTTCAATTGATGTCGGGTTCTATTCTGCATTAATCCAATAGTTGACTTGGAGTTTGACAACGATCTCCTGTGGTTCTTTTAGCAAACAATTTTGAGTGGATATAAAGGTATCCATGAGGGAGCCATCCTCTATCCATCCACACCTTTCACTTCTGAACTGGAACTCTGGAACCTTTCAAACAATGAAGACAACTACGGAAACCTGGATTAGCTATGGAAACAAGATGATTCGGTAGCCAATTGCAACTTTAATAAAACAATAGGGTATAGAGTTAAATATGAACAAGAAAACATACTATTGCATACCTTCATCAAAACCTGGTAGATATGGATTTATTTTAGTGATAAATATATATGAAAAGGAGAGGATCATTAGGCAAAAAGGATGTCATGGTAGGAAAGTCTTTAGACTCTACAACCTACATCCTAGATGCAATTTGTGCCCAATAGGATTTCACGGGCTTGGATTGGGCATGGTCACTAGTGGAGACCGCTATGAACACATATTTAAAGTTGTTTTCCGAATGTAGCTTCAAAGGAGTAATCACACAGTTGTCCGATCATTTTGTCACCCCTGTGTACAAGATGATATTCTAATGGGATCCACCCTGCATGTCAAAGGAAGCAATGGAGGCATTAATAGAAATTGTAGATTGGTATGCCTCACCGTTTGGCACTTTCATCCAAATGTTCAGTGTGCAGAAGCCTCCACATGTTCTGCCAAATTTTTCCTTGGTCGTACTTGTCATGCAAGAAGTAGCATATCACATCTCAGCAAGGTTGACAGCTAGACTGCATCAGAAGAAGAAGGTAGCTTGGCCTGCTCTTCCATTGGGGATTGGGTTATATGAGATCCAGAGTATCAAGCAAGCAGATGTCAAAGCAGAACTGATGAAGAAGTACCCATTCAACCTATGAAGCTACAATCTATATGACCCACATTGGATTGTGAAATATCACTACATGAGAGTTCAATTCAACTGGATCCACGGAGCATGTCATTGGGCCGAGGAGGACCCATGCAGATATTGCTATAGTTTTTCCAGAACCAATGAATCAATCGACTTTGCTGTGGAGTGGTTAGCAAAGCAACATGAAGTAGCATCAAGGAGAGCACCAATAGCAACATCAGTAGTAGCAGTGGCAGTAGAGGTAAGCCTACCAGTGTGTGAAAAAGTTAAGAGGAAGATTTTGAATCACATGGGGGAGGAGAAAAGTTTCAAGTTTTGAGTAGATCCACATGTAGAGAAAGAAGTTATGGCTATAGAGGCAAAGATGTAGCAGCGCGACAAGCGAATCGCACAAAGGTAGAAGAATAAGAAGAGAATGGAATAAGAACAGAAGGAGTTACATGAGCTAAGGGAGAACGTCTGGAAGGAACAAGAGCTTCGAAAACAAGAGAGAGAAGCGCAACAACAATAGATACAGAAGGTGGCGCAACAAGTGCAAACAGACAAAGTAGCGCCTGTACAAGTAGTTGATTCATCTGAACAGCTGGCATCAAGTGAATAGGGTGAACCATCACAGGGGAAAGACTTTGTTCATGAGATAGAACAGGAACTTCAATAGTTGGATTCAGACATGGAACAACAGGAGTTGTAATAGGACACTGACCTCATGCCTCACCACAAAGAGGTTGACTCACCCACTTCAATGCATCTAGATGATGAGCAAGTCTCAAATGACTAAGGAGGCACTGAAATCCTTGGTGATCAGCTGGAAGAAGAGATGCACAACATCTCGTTTGATGAATCCCAACATAGAGTTGTGCAGTATTGCAGAGTGTCAACTTTGGAGGATCATACATCTCCTACGTAGGTTGAGGAACAGGTGATCATGAAGGATGTGTAGAAACATCCAGCTACCTTGGCCGATGCAACCAGAGTGTATGTCGAAGCCACTAGGTCAATTGTTCGCTTCCTAATAGCTGAGAATGAGTGAATGGCAAAGGAACTACAAACGACCAAGAAAGGAGGAGACTTGGTGACAATGTCCACCCGAGCTTAACTAAAGAAGGCAATACTAGATGAAGCATTGTCCCTTGACACAATAATGTGAGCATTGTACTCCAAGTTTGGTACCGTGCACAAGGAAATCATCCATCTCAACGGATGGCAGTAGCAATGTGTTAGAAAAGCACATATCTTGATGAAATTGCATGTTTTTGTTGATGACATGTAAACATGGATGATGAAGTACAAGGGAGCCCCACTTCACTTGCCTAAGATGATGGGGGTCAATGCGGTCAAGTTGAAAGCATGTATCTGGAGTCAAATCCAGAATTATAAAGAACTCCCGCAGTTCATCACTAGCATGTAGGCTTCCCATGCACGTGTATTCAAGGGTATGGATGTTGTGGTATGCACACATGCGATCCCACCACTTGGGACTCTCACCCAGGTGAAGACAAAGAATCAAGTCTGACTTGAGATTGATTCATACTTCAACGAGTTGATGCACATTGCCACTAACCCAGACTTGCCCATCAGTGTAGACATCATGCACAAGTATGTTGTTGGAGTTGTCGCATGCTTTCATATGAGTTGGACATAGGAGCTTGAACAGTGTACTCGGATGCTATGGTGGCAAGGGTTGGTTTTTAGATAGATGTCACCACGAAACACACAGACACCATCAAGGACTACATATTTTGGCATCAGTATGTTACTATCGATCGGCATGAAGATGTTGAAGAGTTGGACTTCCATGGTTGTCTAAGTCAGAGTGATGTCTAGCTTGGCTTGCTCAAGCCAGTTGTGTTCACATGGGTACCTGTGCATTGTAATGTTAAGTCATGTCAAGTGTAAGTCAGGTGTCAATAGTGGATGTAATAGTCATAGAGTAGGTGAAGAGTCATGAGGGTAGTTAAATAGTCACAAAAGGGAATGTAAAGGGCTACCCCACCCTTTGCTATAAATAGTCCCTCATAACTCATTGTATAAGATTTTGGTCAGCCAAGCTTCCTATAAGACTATCTTGGAGAAATCTTGGACAATATTGTAATGTGCCTCGGCTTCTCCACTGAATGAAGCTAGTTCATCTCTTTAGAGGAGCAAGAGGATGTGGCTATAACGTTCCACTCTTGGGGCTAGTAGGTTTACATGGATGTATTGTATGATTGGAACTTACACTTCTTTATATAATAAGAGCCAACATGTTTTCATGCATATGTTGTTATTGTAGTTGGACTGTTCCAGTTGTTGTAGCAATGTATGTTGTTTAACTTACATAGTTTTGTATGAAATGTTTTGTATGCAATTATATGAATTTTGTTGCAAACGTGTTGTTGGTTTAACCATCACTTTGGATTCCAGCTGACTTGATTTCCAACTTGTGATGTATCTTCACTCATGTGTTCCCTTCCTAGCTAAGTACTTTTACGGGTTTCCAAGGGGTGCAGTCATCTCAACCCACCTATGTTAGAACCTCTCATGCACCTTCCTTAACTCACTAGAGTAGTCACACCCTTGCTACTGACAGAGTTATCTTACTTGCCTCTGTGCGAAATCATGGTCAAGTGATTACCATACGACCCACTGCTAGGACTCCTACACCAAATGGTATGAGGTCTAATTGGGAATTCTTATCGGGGAGATACCCTTGACATGTTGGCGGGTCCAACACCGTCAGTATTTCTAGCACTTGAAAGAGGGCCAGATGACAAGCTGTGTCCTCTCATCTAGTTTTGAACCTTTGCATACCTTTCATGGATTCTTGCACTCTTCTCCCTCCACGATGTTTTTCGAATCGTGAAGATGTCTCCATCATGGGGGAGTTTTTCGATCTCTTGTCCACTTACACGTATGATGGTGAAGGCAAAGTGGCCTGGCCTGAGTACTTACATGACTTTCTTTCCATGCTTCATGAGGAATATGGGTGTTCTGATGAACAGGCTAGCTTGCTACTTGCACACACACTTCGCGAATCTCCACGTTGTTGGTTGCTCAGCCTACCGGCTGACAACATGCACTCACTTGAGAACTTTTGTGATCTCATTAAAGACACTTTCTATCATTTTGATCCAGAATATCTTGACCACAAACTATTACAGCAACGGAAGGCTTCGCATGAATCAGTTATTGATTTTTTGTAGTGCTTCTGCGGCTTGCAGTTTCAATCTCCGAGGAGCCAAATGAAATTTTCCTATCTTTGGGACTGGCTCAAGTATTGCCTTAAGAAACCTACCCGTCCCAAGAAGAAGCTTGAGATCAAGCCTTGCTCAACATTCTTCACTGATGGAGTTATGCAATCTCATGTGGATGTGGGCACTGTCTCGACTGACTGTCCACCTTCATCTCATTGAAAAGCTCCACCACTGCTCAGTGATGTTGAGGATCATGCTCACACACTTGTTCATCTTTCACATCCTCCCAACATCACTTCATTTAATTTTCATGCAGATTTGGTTGTGAGACCTTCAATTTCTCATATGAATTATGTTCTATGACCTCTGTCTTTGCACTTGGGTGTTCCTTTAGATGAAATTGTCTTTTGTTCATCCATGTCGGATTCTTCACTTGTTGTGAACAACGAACAACCCATCGACGGAGTTGGTGTTTCACAACCAACATGTGCTGTCATTCATGAAGAGTATGAGTGGGAGCTTGAGCATCAACACTTGGCGAATGAGGAATCCCTTCTGTCTCAACCCCCTCCATTCTTTCCTAACATCTTTGGTGAATCAGCCATCCATGATTTCACATGTGTGTCTTCATCGATAGATGCACCCATTGTTGATCACTTGCAGGACTCACCGATGTTGATCTATCATTTGATAATGGAGAGGATAAACTATTCATTGAAAATGCACTTGATCTTTCATCTATATTTTCCGGAAACACAAAGGATGAGTTTGTTTACTTTTCATCTACCCTGCTGTTTGATTCATCTGATTATGAGGATGTCGATGAAATCATTGATTTTTCTGATCATGGTGGTTGTGATCCATATGTTTCCGTATTTGATCATGATCATGACTCTATCATATTTGATCTTTCAAAGCCACTGATTTACGATGATCTATGTAATGATGAAGTTGAAACACCGAAGACCATCGAAGCACTTCAACCCGAGCTGATGGTTATGTCAGGTCCTTGCTCTCTTGGGGTTAGTCTCACTTTCGGTCATGAAACTCTTCAATCAACATAGGCTCCTCATCACTCATATATATGCATTGAAGATCAATCTCACACATAGATCATACTTCCTCCACTCGAACTGCACGATCCCATCGCTCATGCATTGGAGGAATCTTACATTGCAAGCAATCGTTTGTGACACAAGTTATCTTTGTTTCTTTCATGTGCTTGCATGTCATAGTCAAGAGTGTGCATATGCTTCAAAGTTGTAGCAGTGTCACACAACACTATGATAAGTCCACAGAATGCTCGTCATGCACTTGCACCCACTTATGTCCTGTGAGCACTTTGAAACACGAAGTGTGGTTGTCTTCATTGTTATATCTTTCTTGCTTGCTGGTTCACACAACTGGGTTGCTCGTAGACCAAGCCTTCATGAACATGGGTCAACCAATGCATGGTGGCTGCATTGGAAATATCACTTCACGTGATCAGGCCCTTCCATCATTAGTGTAGGAGTAGGAGTAGTGTTTATTTTCAGTCAGTTTGCTTTCATCTTTCTTTGCTTATTCGCTTTGTTTTCTTGTTTGTCTACTTTCTTGTTTGCTTATATGCTTTGCTTTCACCTTTTCTTCTTCTCTTTCTTTTCTTTGTTGTTTTTTAGTTAGCTTGGTTCGTATAGTTTTCTTGTTTCAGTCATAGGTTAGTTTTGCATGAAACCATGTATGACTCTTGAAACAAGTTGGGTGAAGTACAAGAGGGCTTGTACAACTATCACTACTTGGTTATCTATCATCTTGCCTTTGTATGAATAAATTGTTACTTTTAGTCCATGATACGTTGAAGGAAAATATGTATTGTTTGAAGTGAACCTTGGTGAAAACACAACGCTTGCATGCTAACTAGTGTCACCTTCTCTAGTCGGTTGTTTTTGGGTTAACCCTTGTCATCTCAGTCAAGTAGAGTAAGGTGAGGGGGAAAACCTAAACAAGCACATCAGAGATATAATAAACTACTTCTCTGCTAGAACAACCTATTCTGCGCTTAATAAGTCGGGATCCATCTTCCGCCTCTGAAATGAATGTGCTATACACAGATGAAAAAATGAAAGTCAAAAATTCAAAATGAAAACGGAATAAGACGAAAGAAGAGAAAGGCTTCTTGCGCATGGAGGTAATGTAAGTAACTCCACCAGGGTACTGACGAGGCTTGTTGGTAGTGTAGCCATGCATGTGTTCCTATGTGACTCTGCTAGGTTACTGTCCAGGCCCGCGGGCAGCAGAGCAACACTAGAGATGAAACTAATACTCTGACGACTATACTGCTTGTGTATCAATATACCCCTCAACCCCAATCGAAATAATTGTGTTTCCTTGGCTTGGAATGTGTGTCAATCAACCAAGAGCTTGGCATATGCTACATCTTACATTCAAGCTAGTGTGAAACCAAGATGAGCTGAGAACAGAACAATACTTCCGGAGGTGTTAGACTTGCTTTTCACGAAACAAGGTCCATTCAGAGAGCTAGAGTTCTACTAGTGTGTCACCAAGTGTTGTACTGGCTACAACCGCCCTCCAAAATTTTTCCTTATCCCATTTTGGAGCCTCCCTTCCAACTTTTCATAGCACCTTGTCTTGTTTCGTCAAGTATACAAGATTTAGTGTTTTCTTGTATGAAGGGAGCCTATTGATCATAGTTTGATCTATTCCCCTCATAGGCTGTCCACCCGAACTTAGTCTAGCTGCAGGATGAGCAGCTTCCCCAAGAAAATTGTGCCTTTCTGGAGGGCAACCAGCCTTCCCTCGAGAAATTGCACAATCTTGTCTAGCAGCATGATGGACTCCAGAATTGCGTAATTCTGCCAACGAGCACTCCCACCAGGAATTGCGCAAATTTCCCTAGAAGGGCTACTCAGCCAAGAATTTACGCAAATATGGGCAGCAGTTAGCTGCTCTACCCAAAAATTGGGTGAACCTCTTGGGAAACCAGCTGGATCCAAGCCATAATGCGCATTTTTCTCAAGCAGTTGAGTAGCTTCATGCATGAGCAGTCTGGTTGACTAGTTCCACCCGGGAACAAGGAAAGTTGACTTGTATGCATGCATGAATTGATTTTTCCTGAAATAGCAAAAGGCAACATGCAAAAGGAATCCCATGATTTAGGGAGCTATTTTTAGAAGTTGGAGGTTACATTCAAAGTTGTTTTAGAAATTTCCCTCCAAGTTTCGCTTTTTCCTAAATTTGTGGCATGTGCATCATGAGCTCAAACTTATTTATTCGATGCATTAGAGCTTATTCTTTCACATTAATCTTGGAGATTTGACATCCCACAACATAGCCAGGACTCTTCAACACATCTGGCTCAGCTATTCATGGGTAAGTGGCCTCAACTTGTATTTTTCAGCATTTTCTGTCGCTTTTTGTGTATTCTCTTGTGTGAGTGATATTTGCTTGATTTCTTTGAATGCTTGTTGTTTTTTACATGTATACTAGCTTGTCCTAGCTCTGTTTCAGTTTTCATTGCTATCTCACTATTGTCGCATGCATGAAACTGTTTTGCATGAATGTTCATTAAACCGGCGAATCACTTCACCCACATGCATGTTGACATGTTTGTTGAATCTTTCATTCATGTTTTGCATGCATTGTCAATCATTTCTTCTTTAACTTAGTGTTGCCATGAATTCACTATCTTATTTTCTTTTAGTTTCCCATCGACCAGTCGGGCCAACCTTGGCCCAGACTCTACCTTCACTGAGACTGCATTCCACAATCTGGGGAAGGGAGGCTCTGCCTCCTCTCTAGAAATGCACATTTCTTCCCAGCATTGCCTTCTAGGATTGTTTTCCACATTTCTGATGGGAAATAACTGTTGGCCCAGAAAATTGTGGAATGCAGTCCCTGAGCCTGCAGTCACTCCCAGCTGGAATGGTGCATTACGCAATCCCAACAGCCAGTAACCAGTCTAGATTGCACATTGCACAGATCTAACAGTTAGTCCTGCCTCCCAGAAAACCCGGACTGCCTTTTACGTAATTATGGCAGCTAGTCACCCAACCTTCCAGAAGAAATTGCACAATATTTCCCATCAGTTTCCCAAGTATGTGTTGTGTCACTCCACAAGTTTGCTTTGTTTACACTGATAGATTTCTTTCCATGCATGTTGCTTGTCTCCAGATCTTTCAGTTGTTCATTTGTCTCAATGGCTTCCAAGAGAACAGGATCATAGGACACTGATGGAAATGCAGCTGGAGCAGTAGTTGAGCAAGTGTCCTCTAGTCTGCCGATCTATGAAGATACAAAGTTGTATCTAGACAAGGAAATCAAACTGAAGTGGCAAGAGGTCAATGAAACATTTGCAGGCACTTTTGGGGAACACCTCAAAGACCGTCAGGTGTACATGAACATTCACAAGTTCGGCTTGTACCGGATTGCAGTGTCAGTGGACGAAGCTTACAACCTTTTGTTTCTGGGAAAACTAGTGTCTTTTCAAGCGACTAGCCCTCTAGGTTTGGCAACTACCCTAGAAGCAACAGTTCAAAGCAGTTCAATGATTTCTTCTATGTGTAATGGATAAGAGAAAGATAATGGAACCAACCTAGAACTTTCGCTTAATCCTTTGCTTGATCTCTTTCCCCCTTGACAGAGCTTGCAACTCCTCCCTATACTTATCCCACTTGGAGAGTACCTGTAGAAACACAGAAATAAAGAACTGTCAAAGCATCTCGATCTATTACAACATACACATTACAAAATCAGATATATAATGAACATATAATAACATTCACAAATGATAACATTCACAATTGCACAATCATATGGAAGAAAACTTGAAGAACTTTATTAAATAGAAGGGAGAATTACAACCCAGTTTTCTGATCCAGCGTCATCCTCCCAACATCAAGCCCTCTTCACCTCATGAAATAGCAAGATCACACCAACAATACAATGCTCTTTCCTCAATTACAAACTATCAACACTTACTTGCAATTCACAACATTCCAGCCCCTGGATCTCTTAGATGGGGGATCAATTTATAATGTGTGCAAGGGTGTGAGTCATCTCTAGGTTTTTATTACTGTCATTCCACTTGTTACATTTGGTTCCACAAGATGGGAGATAACTGAAGTTTAGATCTTACTCATCCTTGGGTGAATTCAGAGAGGCAAGTGGCAAAGGGGAAGTTTCTAGAAGATTCTATGAGCATCCACTTAGCAAACTGTCCTGGACATTTGTCCATCCTCGCTCATCACACCCTATAGAAGGCCTAATCAGTATGCATCACACCTGAGCAGTGTATCACTTAGTATGCATCGCACCTGGCCAGTGTAGCAGTCAGTATGGTTCAGTTTAAGCCATTTCTGGATGGTTTTTTAGGTGGAACTTTTGGGGAATGATGTAATCAGATGACCATATTCTTTTAGGGTATGGAAAAAATCTTTTAGGGGTTGATGAGCCCTATTTTATTGACATATAAGTTTGGGGTTGAAGTGCCCTAATATGTCTATAACAGTTGCCCCCTAATGCATGAAATCATAAATCCTAATGTCGGGTGAAATGCTTTATCATGAGGATCTGAGGTTTTGAAACTGGGAGGTGACCTGTATAAGATACAATACAATACATCATCATAATATAATTTTCATGATCTAGCTGAGGTGGGCATTCCCATGCTCAGCTTTATAAATTCATTTCATGTACATAGATCAGATAGTCGTCGACAGATGCAGACTGGTGATTCTTCAGATGTAGAGTCATCATCCTTGGTTTGGATGACCATATTTGCAACGTCTTTGTACATTTGATGTTTTTATATCCATGAATATATCGCAGGCCAGATGGATGAAACTAGATCCGGGGTCTTCAAACTCGTTCAATCTTCGCTTGATGTACAAGTCAATCCATGTGAAGAGATGTTCTGAAGTCGAACATGGAAAGACATTGCATGATTACCAGCCAATAATGTGAGTTGTTAACAGACACAAGAGGAATCACCGATAATGATAATTACCCTCAAGGTACTAAAGTACAATTTATGTGTTGTGAATATATGATCCAATGTTGAACACCACGCAAAATCTTTCAGTCGAAGGCCATTGATGTCGACCTGTCGCTGGAAGTGAGAAACTTGCCATTGAGGCATGCAAGCTTCAAAGTACTGAAAGGGGTGTTTCTATGTCAACTTCTTGGATAATGAGATGATGTTGACAAGAAGTGACTTGTCCTAGGAGGCCCTTAATGTATCCCCCATCTATGACATGAAACGAAGCAAATGATTTTCTGGAGGTGAAAACGATCTGACAACACAAGGTTCAGGAATGGTGGTCATGAAAGATGAAGGTATTGCAGTGGAGAAACATTAACTGGATGGTGAATTATCGACTGAATGAATTCTCTTGAACATATCAGCGACACTGAGATGAATTGGTAGCATTAACCCCAAAAGATGGATGGTGTGAAATACCAATGGTGAGATGACCGGTGAATGGAATAACCCAACCCAACTCAATCACGGAGATGAAGTGAAAGTGTCATGTTCAAGAGCGACCTGCTACCATAAAGTTTTCAAGTTTTCTTCCCTTTTTCCCTAGTCATTGCTGACCAGTACCTCTTTATTTTTGTCAAGCTTGAGGAGGATAACATATGCTTGTTCTATAATTTGCCCTTCGGGCAAACCTATCGCTATGTTTTAATGAGTCTAGCGATAGTGAAACTCGTTCTTGTCTAGGTGGACAAGTTTGTCGCTATTGTTTTAACGAGTTTAACGACAAGGATAACTTGGTCCTTTTCATGTTTAGAGAGTTTGAAAAGGGATGAAAAGGAAACTCTAGAAGTTCTTTTTCGTAAAATAATCCCTTAGGTCCGAAAAAGGATAAAATAATACAAAAGGGATGACTTTTCTGATCACTTTAACGAGCCGAAAAAGACAAGCGCTCGAACTTTTTCATGAGATAATCCCTCGGGTCCAAAAAAGATTAAAATATATAGGAGGGATGACATTTCCAATCACTTTAATGAGCTGGAAAGGCTGGTGCTTGACAATATTTTCATATTTAACGAGTCTGAAAAGGGTTTAAAGGAGACCTGATTTTGAGGAATGAGTGGTGTCTAGGGTAGCAATTGGTTCTGGGTAAGCTTGGAACTTCTCAAAACATGGTTGTTTCTGGGAAGAGGTTGGCTAACAAGACCACTCATCACAGTTGTTCCTCAAAATGGTAAACAACCAAGTGGAAGCGTATGATCAACCAAAAGAATGGAGGTGGTGAGAGATACACAACCAAGGCTCAAAAGGCTGATAGAACGACAATCACAAAGGGTATTTACTGAAGGTGGGTTCATTTTTTAACGAGCTTGAACCCTGGGGGAACTATGCTCGGTTTCAGTTTCATTTTTTTACAAGCTTAAAACGGAAAGATATGCTTGAACTAGTTTCTATTTCTACGCAAGCTCGAAATGACAAAACTAAAAAGCTAGAAACAACAAAACTAAAAAGCTAGAAACGACAAAGCTAAAAAGCTAGAAAATGAAAATTGAAAAAAGTTTTGCATGCCCCCAGCATGGTGAAAAGGAGAGTCTCCTGTAACCATATGGAAACTTCTATGGTTAGGCAGGATGGTTTCGTCCACAGAATAGACAAAACACTTCCTGGGCTTCATCCCTAGAATAGACAAAGGTGAATGGTGTGTCAAACCAATCACATAACCTACAGGGAAACTTATCTTTTCAGCTGGGTGTGTCCGCAGAATAGACAAGGGTGCATGCCCCCTAAGCTTCGTTACATTCACCAGACTACTCATGGCAATCAGGTGGATGGAATGAAGATTTAAGAGATATAGCTGATGTAAAAGGACCATTTAGGGATGATGATTGACTTGGAGCTATGCTTGAACCGGGAAATGAAAGCTGGTCAATGGTGACAATTTTGCCTTCATGTGGGAAACACATCACTCGGAAGAGTGTTGAAACAATAGCCTCCATGTTATAAACATAGTCACATCCAAGGAGTAGATTGTAATCTAATGGTCCTGGGACTACCATCATGTTCAGATGAACAATTTTCCCTCCCAAAGTGATCGGTAACTTAGGAAGGATCCCTAATGGTTGACTGGTTCCTTTGTTAAAGCCTGACAGATTCTGTGTAACAGGCATAAGCGATGGTGAACCAAGCACTTTCCAAGCAGTTGAGGAAAGGATACTCACTGATGCCCCTTCATCTAGAATAGTGCTAGACATGATCATTTTACGAACTTGTACTATGATCCAAAAAGGTACATGATAAGGAAGGCAGGATCTTGCTAGTTGATTCCAATCAAAGGAGCAACTAGACTACTTGTAGGGGGTACCAAATAAATGGGTGAATTAACCTCTTGAGTTACGATAACTAGAGGATTTTCCTCCTATTGTGAAGGAATGGGTGGATTTCCCAAAGTTCATCGGACTCTGAAGTAATGAAAAGAATTTGAATGGTCTCATTCTCACTCTCTTCAAGATGGGTACGATTTTTTGAAGGTAAAACTGGGTCGGGTGTCACCTCGACCTATTGACTTTGGTCAGGCATAGACTCATAAGATTCACTTCTAGAGAGAATGGTTTCAACTGACGGTTGAATTAAGTTAGTCAATTTTTCAACTGGTAAAGGACTTAGGGAGAATTTCCTGTAGCCAGATGGAAGTCGCTACGGTGAAGCAGGACGGTTATCCAACACTCTTTTGGCTTCATCCAAAAAAGGACAAAGGTGAAGGGTATCGTTCCCTTCACATAACTTACATGGAAATCTAACCTTTTTCATCTGTCCATGAACTTCACTATCACTAGTTGAAGGTGTGCTACCAACATGATCACCAGAGGTTGATGACACCAGACGGTGCGAATGGGGAGACCATTCTCTCAAGATCTGAGGAAAGCAGGGACAATCTCGATGAAAATGGTCTCCTCTACAAATTATGCAAGGAAATTTGAGTTTAGGAGCTTTAATGTGCAGATTTTCACCAGCTGATGCATCCAAAGCAATGGTTGCTTGGTTACCCCCTTGCTGAATTGCCTTCTTCTTCCTCTCCTTCCCTTTCTTCTTCTTCTTAGCCACTTGGTTACTAGCATCACTACTTTCACCAAGCGAAGATGAAGAAGGGGAAGGAGAAACAAATGAAGAAGAAGGCAAAGGGTCAACTTCAGTATCAACCGAAGGTTGATTCAATTGCAGAGGAATCGTGGCATTTTGAACCACTGAGGTTGAGAACAGGCATATTGGCAGGCCAATGGTAAGTCCCAGAAGGGACAATGTGGCCATATGAGGAGCACCAATATTTCCCCAAGAAGTGAAAGGACTAGGATTCCCCTCAAAAGGGATTCCTTGATTGGTGGACTCCATATATCTCAACCTAAGATCAGCTAAGGAACAGGGATGTTATTCCGAATTCAATTAATTTTAAAGACTCTTTGACACAACTTTTCTTTTTCAGTTTTTAAGAGTCGAGAAAAAGCTAAAGATGACAGGAATGAAAGTGACTACTCTGGAAATCTAGACAGATGGATTACCAAACCAATCGCAAAATTGCAATATACACCCTGGTGATAAATTAAAGAGAAATTACCAAGGACCTATGTATGGAAGTCAATCTTCTCGAATGCTGTGTTCAGTGCATTGCGATCAATAAGGCGGCAGACTCAGCTTGCTATGGATAAAGGATATAAGCCTATTGTTGTCCCCCAATATCTACGCGATGGTACGGGGAGCACAAGTCTATGCTAGCACTTGTCGTATCAAAGAGAAGGAATCACCCAACCTTCAATGAAAATGATAATTACTAGTTTTTATGACGCTGAAACACATCTCTAGCCTAGACCTCTAGATATGTTGCGTTAAGTTCCAAAGAATTGTTAAGTTCATTGAGATTTATCTTAAAGTTGATCTTGTTTAAAGTTTTCCTTTTAATGGTTCACCGTTTGATGATGATTTGAAATTCCTAAAATGCAATCTATAATGATAAACAATCTTTGTTTATTTTTAGCAATGAAAATCTTAGCTACTAGGGAAAGAAGATTACAATTCTGTCAAACAAAGAGCAAAGAGCACACACTAGTGCATTTTCCTAAATAATTTTTCGCACATAAACTAAATGAAAATGCAAATGCATGTATTTGTTTTCATTCTCCTTAGTGTAAAAAATTCCAAAAAGGAAAACTAAATGTAGCAAAGATTTGAAATATTTCTCTCAAAAGTGACATTTTTGACAATTTTTTCTTCAAAAGAGAAAGGAAGACTACACGACACTTTTAAATTTTGAATAAAAACAATTCTTTTGACACTTCAAATATCAAAAAATCAAACCAAATACATGACAAAAAATTCAATCAACTATTCAGGGAAGGAATAAGCCGCAACACTTCTCTTTTTGACACAAAATGACAATTACGACACTTTTTGCATCAAAGCGACAAATCAATTTAAACAACTTTTTGACAAAGGATTGTAAATGATGAAAAAATACAAAAACATTCACTAATCCTAATCAATGGAGGCTGATATATGTGATGCAAGTAGGCTTCAGTAAGGAGGTACTGTTCATAAGCAACAAAACAACCAAAACAAAACTGAAAACAAGGTCAAAACCCTCAATTTCTAGAATGGAAATAGGTTCAGTCAATCATCGCACCTGGGCTTCACAGAAATTGAGACGCATCGCACTTACTACACTCGGGAGGTGCTATGCATACTGATTTATAGGTGGAGACAGTGCAATGGTCCAGGGAGCACAACTAAGATGGGTTTTAGCTCAAATGTGCAGCTGTTTTCAATAAGTTAAGGTGGGTTTTGATGAACAGTAAAGAGAAAAGTACAAAGGAATGTCTTGAGAGGTTACTGAGCTACCAAAAGGGCATCTAGAATGCTTGTAAGTCAAATGTTTAATTCATAAACTAAACCAGAGATTGACTGAAGCAGCATTCATCTACTATGCAATTGTAGAGCAAGAGCAGTTGGAAGGCTATCTGGTTGACTTCAGGCACTAATCTATAGTTTATAAAACAAACAATAACAACAAACAAACATCTATTCATTCCCCAGTGGAGTCGCCATTTTGTTTATGGGAAAACTAGTGTCTTTTCGAGTGACTAGCCTTCTAGTTTTGGCAGCTACACTAGAAAAAACAGTTCAAAGAAATTCAACGATTTCTTCTATGTGTAATGGATAAGAGAAAGATAATGGGACCAACCTAGAACTTCCACTTAATCCTTTGCTTGATCTCTCTCCCCCTTGACAGAGCTTGCAACTCCTCCCAGTACTTATCTCACTTGGAGAGTACCTATAGAAACACAGTAACAAAGAATCATCAAAGCATCTCGATCTATTACAACATACACATTACAGAATCATATATATAATGAACATATAATAGCATTCACAAATGATAACATTCACAATTGCACAATCATATGGAAGAAAACTTGAAGAACTTTATTAAATAGAAGGGAGAATTACAACCCAGTTGTCTGATCCAGCATCATCCTCCCAGCATCAAGCCTTCTTCACCTCATGAAATAGCAACATCACACCAACAATACAATGCTCTTTCCTCAATTACAAACTATCAGCTCTTAATTGCAATTCACAACATTCCATCCCCTGGATCTCTTAGATGGGGGATCCATTTATAGATGTGTGCAAGGGTGTGAGTCATCTCTGGGTTTTGATTAGTGTCGTTCCACTTGTTACATTTGGTTCCACAAGAGGGGAGATAATTGAAGTTTAGATCTCTTACTCATCCTTAGTCGAATTCAAAGAGGAAAGTGGTAGAGGGGAAGTTTCTAGAAGATTCTATGAGCATCCACTTAGCAAACTGTCCTGGACATTTGTCCATCCTCGCTCATCGCACCCTATAGAAAGCCTAATCAATATACATCACACCTAAGCAGTGTATCACTCAATATGCATCGCATCTGGCCAGTATAGTAGTCAATATGGTTCAGTTTAGGCCATTTCTGCATGGTTTTTTAGGTGGAACTTTTAGGGAATGATGTAATCAGATGACCATGTTCTTTTAGGGTATGAAACAAATCTTTTAGGGGTTGATGAGCCCTAGTTTATAGACATATAAGTTTGGGGTTGAAGTGCCCAAATATGTCTATAACACCTTCTAGGAATGAGATTATGATGAGATGTATCAGATGTCAGAGCCTGTGACTATCATCGAGACTCCATTCAGCGTACCCAACAACAGTGCTAACTCCAGAGACATTCTGAAGAATTGGGTAAAGGAGCTAGCTCAATTCAAGTTGACACCCAACCAGATATACAAGAAAAAGATACTGAGGAAGGCGTACCAATAATTGATCATATTTTCTTGTCGACTGTATGGCCAAGCAAGCACAGAGACATTCCCATAGATTTGGGTGGTTCCACTGGACCAATTAGCTAGAGAAGGAAAACCATGTAACTGGTCTGACATACTAGGTCATCAGCTTAAGGAACAAGTAACGAAAGCTCGACAGTCACCCGAAGGTGTGCATGCAGAGATTTACATGTCCGCCTACTTTCTAGATGCAGTTTGTGCCCGACAAGGTTCCCAGGCTTCGAGTGGGCATGGTCACCGACGGAGACTATTGTGAACACATATTTCAAGTTATTGTCTAAATGCAACTTGAAAGGAGTAATCACACGACTATATGATATTTTTTTCACCCCTCTATACAAGATGATATTCGAACAGGATCCACCCTGCATGTCAAATGAAGCAATGGAGACATTGATAAGCATTGCAGATTGGTTAGCCTCACCGCCCGACACTTTCATCCAAATGTTCATTGTGCAGAAGCCTTTGCAAGTTCTGCCAAAGTTTTCCTTGGACATACTTGTCATGCAGGAAGTAGAATATCACATCTCAGTAGGATTGACAACTAGACTGCATTGGAAGAAGAAGGCACATTGGCCCACTCTTCCGTTGTGAATTGGGTTATATGATATCTGGACTATCAAGCAAGTGGATGTCACAACAGAATTGATGAAGAAGTACCCATTCAACCTTTGAAGCTATAATTCGTGACCCACACTGCACGAGAGTTCAATTCAATTGGATCCACTAAGCATTTCATTGAGCTGAGGAGGACCCATGGAGATAATGCTACAGTTTCTCCAGACCCAATGAAATAGTCGGCTTCATTGTGGATTGGTTAGTGAAGCAACATCACAGAGAGTAGAAGTAATAGCAGCAGTGGTAGCAAAGGCAAGCATACGAGTGCATGACAAAGGTAAGAGAAAGATTTTCAATCACATGGAGGAGGAGCAAAGCTGCAAGTTTTGAGCAAATCCACTTGTAGAGAAAGGAACTATAGCTATAGAGGTAAAGAGGCAGTAGTGTCACAAGCGAATCGCGCTAAGGTAGAAGGATAAGAAGAGAATGGAAGAATAAGAGAAGGAGTTGCATGACCTAAGGGAGCAACTCTAAAAGGAACAAGAGCTGCGCAAATAGGAGAGAGAAGCGCAGCAACAACAGATACAGCAGGGGGTGAAACATGTGTAAACAAACAAAGTAATGCCCGTACAAGTAGTTGATTCATCTGAATAGCTAGCATCAGGTGAATAGGGTGAACCATCGCAGGGCAAGGCTTCACTCATGAGATAGAATAAGCACTTCAACAACTGGGTGTAGACATGGAGCAGCAGGAGTCTAAACAGGACACCGACCTCATGCCTCGCCATAAAGATGTCAACTCATCCGCTTCAATGCATCCAAATGATGACCAAGTCTTGAATGACCAAGGAGGCATTGAAATCCTTGGTGATCAACTAGAAGAAGAGATGCACAACATTTCGTTTAATAATGAATCCCAACATAGATTTTTGCAGTCTCACAAAGTTTCAACTCTAGAGGATCGTATGTCTCCTCTGCAAGTTGAGGAATAAGTGATTGTGAATGATGTGCACAAACATCCAGCTGCCTTGGCCGATGCAACTAGAGTGTATGTCAAAGCCACTAGCTCAAGTGTTTTCTTCCTAATAGCTGAGAATGAGTGAATGGAAAAGGAACTACAAATGACCAAGCAAGGAGGAGACTTGGTGACAATGTCTGCCCAAGCTGAACTGAAGAAAGAAATACTAGATGAAGTATTGTCCCTTGACACAGTTATGTGAGCATTGTACTCCAAGTTTGGTACCATGCACAAGGCAGTCATCCATCTCAACAAATGGCAGCAACGATGTGCTAGAAGAGCACGTATCTTGATGAATTTGCATGTTGTTGTTGATGACATGCAAACATGGATGATGAA